>JAOEGS010004555.1:0-16954 GCA_025447755.1 Corythornis vintsioides | reverse complement strand
TACCCACCTTGTGCTCACTGTGCAGTGGTCATGCAATGTGCATGAATTCCTTAAAGATAACACCAATGAACCTGCAGCTGTGATGGTGCAGGCACAAAATGCTGCCTTGAGGAGAAGTATTGCCATGCCAGGCTTGGTGTTAAGAATCCTCTTAAATGTATGTTTTGGTTTTGAAAATGAAAATGGGTTTGTCTCTTTGGGGGTTGGACCAGATGGCTTCCAGAGATTCCATTCAACTTTGCCCATTCTCTTTCATTTTTTTACATCCTTTTTTTTTTTTTCTGTCTGGTTAGATTCATTTCAGCTTTTCCCCTGTAAGGTTAATATCTCAGAGTTTTCATACATCAGAAAAATACAAATATTGGAAGTTGAAAGGGGAATTTATTCCATTAAGAATGTACCTCTTTGTTTTCATTATTGAAAATAATTGTTTTCCTTTGTGACCTAAATATCTTTGCTGTCTTCACAGAAAATTCTCTGTGTGTTTTCTTCATTAAGTTAAAATGACTTTCCCTTAATGTGATTTCCATTTGCTGCTTGAAAATTTCCTGTCCTGTTTCTAGGGAATTTGGTTGTATTGTTTTTTAATGGGTGCCATCAAGTAGCTGGGAGTTCACCTCTGCTTTCCTTCCCTGGCAGGAGCTGCCTCCTTCACCTCTGCTTTCCTTCCCTGGCAGGAGCTGCCTCCTTCACCTCTGCTTTCCTTCCCTGGCAGGTGAGGAGCTACAGGAGCCAGTGAGAGTGTTGGTGATCTACTGGTGGATGAACCCTCCCCAGCCCTTGTCTGAAGCACCCCCAGGCTTGAAGGTACCCCACTGCCTGCTGATAAAAGCCAAGAATTGAAGTATACTCCTGTGGGGAGCTTGGCTCTGGAAAGGTGTTTTTGTTCCCAGGGGTGGCTTGTGTCCCCTCTGTACAGCTTTATCTAAGGCCTACATGGGCTGTGCAGGGAGGTGGATGGAATGCTAAAGGGATAAATACAGAAGCCTCTGGTTAGAGAAGCTGCCAGTGTGTGTGAAGGGCTGCTGGGGCTCTCAGCAGTGACTTGGAGAGATACCAGGTGTATTTCTCCCTAGCTGGGCCTTAGTTGGCTGTATTGGGTGTGCAGTGGTGCTTTTTCATGCTGGATTTGCCTGCAGCTCTGCCTGCAGTGCTGGATTGTCCCCTCCTACCCCGGCTGAGGAGATGATCCTGATCCTGCCAGTGCTCACACTGCTCCTTGTGCAGTGTTGGCAGAGAGGTGATGTGATGAGTGGAGCATTAGCTGGTCTTAGCAAAGCCCAAGTACATGCTGGAGTATGTACTTAGCAGCCTGAGAGTGTGAAAATGGGAAATTCCCCTCTGTAAACTCTGGATGCTAATGACTGTTTGCTCTCTTTCTTTGTTTAAACTCAAAGGTTTAGGCTAAGCTAATGTCCACAAGTCACTTCCACTGCTACAGAATTGGTTTGGTTGGAAGAGACCTTGAAGATCATCAAATCCAACTGTTAAAATAACACTGCCAAGTCCACCATTGTGTCCCTCAGCTCCACAGCTTGGAAACCCCTCTGTGGGACTCCACCCCTGCCCTGGGACAGCCCTGGACAACCCTGGAGGGGAAGAAATTGTTCCTCAGCTTCAACATAAACCTTCCCTGGGACAACTTGGGGCTGGTTCATCTTGTGCCTTCTCTTGGTCCCTTGGGAGCAGAGCCCCCCTGGCTCCACCCTCCTGTCAGGAGCTGTCAGAGTCAGAAGGTTTTGCCCCTCTTGGTGCTGCTGAGGGTACCAATGACTGGTATTTTATCTTTTTACTGTTCTATGGCATTCAGAAGAGGAGCTTGGACCTTCCCAAAGGCCATTCTGCTGGTGAGGTGTTTGGCTGTAGTTTTTCCTGCTGTTCTTCTCTGCAGATACTTTAAGAAGCATCCCCTGGGTTCAGGAACCTCATTAAGCAGCTCCCAGCCCACTTTCAACTCCCTTCCTGTGGAACCTTGGGTTCTTCACACTTAAGCTGCCAGCAGAGCATCCCAGCAAGTGAAGAAGCTGTGGATGTGCTCAGAGGTTTGTGCTGAAAGCCAGGGCTTGTTGAAGAAGAGAAGAAATGGTCCTTACGTGGCAGTTGGAAGCACTCAGAGTGGTCTTCCCAAAAAGCTCTGTGTGCTCTGTGGTACAGGTTGTAGCTGGACTGTGGAGAGGAGCATGGGTACTGGAGTTGTGCCAGTTCTGGTCACCTCTTGCTGCTGCTTTTTGCTCCTTTTCAAAGGAAGAGTTTGACATTCCCAGGCAGAACCTGTTGAAATGTTCCAAAGCTGGTGGTGAACTTCACGGGTGGCTTCTGGGCTCCATCTCTCCATACAGCTCCCAAAACTCTTCTCAGGGAAACCTACTGATGCTGTGGCACTCCTCATCTGGGAGGGGAAAAAGTAAATTATTCACTTCATGGTTGTTTCTTACCACAGAATGTGTCTTGTTATCAAAAGCTACCCCAGTGTTGAAGTGAAAGGCAGTGGTTAAGCACTTCTGTACCTTTCTAGCCAAATAGAAACTGCTCACTTGAAAAAAAAAGAGAGATTAAATTAGAAGAGTAGAATGCTTTCTAATTCCAGGTTGTCAGAGGACTGGTTTTACTCTGAGACTCCACATTGGTGCTCTGGCTGTGGTGGTTTTATGGAGTCTGTTATTAGCTATGAGTGTTACTTGGGAAATGTGACTGGCTAAAAATAAAAAAGCCACCCTTCACAATGCAGCAACTCCCAGATGGAAGCAAATGGTGAGTGAAATGTCCCCTGTCCTCTTAAACACCCCTGTAAATGTGCTGCCTCAGAGGATGGAGGTTTCCTTTCAGGTAAGTTTTAGATTCCTGGACTTACAGGGAAATGTTGCAGAGTTATGTGGAGATGAGCTGCTGATGTATTGTAGGGCAAATCCTTAATAAAAGAAAATTAGAGAAACTTTCCTCAGAGAATAAAATTCTGTTAAACTGATGAGCATCCCAGGCTGGTTCTGAGCTCATCTTGTGTTGAGCTGGAGCAGCAGAGCCTGGAACTGCAAACACTTGGCTCCCCTTCCTCTGGAGCTGGCCACGTCTGGACACTTGCAGCTGAGCACAGACACAGTTCCCAAGGGCAGATGTTCTTAATGCAGTTGACACTGCAGCATTTTCACTTGGTGGTGCAGTGCTGGAACCTGAAATAGCTGGGATGGTGAGTACTCCTTTGTGACAGCAGCCTCTGCTCAAGGACTCCAGCAGCTTTTCCTCCACGCTGGACTGGGGAGGTTTTTGATCCTTGCTGTTGGGCTCATTGGCTGAACGTGTCAGCTCTTGACCAGCATTTAGCAGCAGCAGCAAAAGGCTGAACTGCAGAGGGGATGGAGATGTGTGGAATTCAATTAATGGAACAGGAATTCAGCCAGAACTCAGATCACAGCCCCAATCTTGCAGAAAGCACAAGGGGGCTTCTAATAGCTGGGGAGTGAAGGGAGCTTTGATGCCAGTGTCACCTTGACAGGAGTGTGTGAGCAGTCTGGCACCTGCTCTTCCAGGGGCTGCATTCAGAGGTGCTGTGAAGAATGGCCTGCACCACTTACTGAATTACTGGTGGTGACACAGGGGGACTTTCTGGCAGCATTCTGGGCTGTTTGCCTGTCTCATTTGAGCACCACCCTCAAGCTGAGCCCTGGAGAGCAGGGCAGAGCAGAGCTCCTGCAGCCTGGTGCAGTTGCATGCCCACTAGAATTGGTAATGGGCTGATCTGGGTGGGTTTTCTTCCCCTGTTTTTCCCCCCAGTGCTGTTAGCACAGGCTGTGTAATAGGCTTGAGAATAAGTTAATTAGGAATGCCATCCTGAATATAAAATAACTGCTTTATTTCTTTTTAATGTATTTATTAGCCTGTTGTAAGCAGGCAGAAATATTCTGTATTAGCTGGTTTAATGCACAGACTGCCTGCTGGGAGGAGATTTTGTACCTAGAAGGTGTGATTTACAGAGCTGAGCTGCTCTACTGTAGCCTCAGGCAGTGCAGCATTCTGCACTAAAGTGAATTTTGGTATGTCTGTAAGTGATCTTTGTGTGACTATGACATGGTCAGAAAGACTTGTTCTCTAGGAAAGGAATCAAATTTAGGTACAGAAAGTAAAAAACTTGGTGTTTCTTGTGCTTGTTGTGTAAGGTGACTGGGAATAGGAGCCTTTTATCCCACTTCTGCCCACACTGGTCACCCAGCAATGGAAAACTGAAGTGGCTAGCATGGAAAAATCTCATTTATTACTATCAAATACTTTCAATAGAGTCAGCTCAGTAAACAATTAATTTCTAGTTCAGCTGTCACCTCAATTACAAATCTTCCAGGTCTGTTTGTGGCTCCAAGTGCTGTTTTTCTAGGCTTATCTGGTTTAGTGTGCTTTGTATTGCTGGGCAAACCAGTAGGTAGTGATGTGGGGGCTGTTGGAGTGTCAGCCTGTGGGGAAACAGGTGATTTTTCAGGGTGACTGTTGCAAAGCTGTCCAGTGAACTGTGCTTCCTCTGTAACAAACCACCCCTTGCATTCCCTTTCCTCCTTCCTTCCCTTTGCTGTCAGGAAAAGGCTATTTATGGAGCAGCAGTTCCATGAAGTGCAGCCTCAGCACAGAAGAGGGGCTGGAACAGGCTTGACAAAGGACTTTTTGTCTTGTGATATCCAGGCAAGGCTTCTCCTGCTGTAAAGAGTGGATGTTTTAATTGGGAGCTGCAAAGGGAAATGCCTCTGTGGGGCTGCTGATCTCCCCTGGGGTCAGATTCTGCCTGCACACTGAGCACACAACACTAGCTGTGGTGAGGTTTTTATGGGCACTACCTGCCCCAGTGAGCTCCTTCCATAAAATAAGATCATCCAGGAGTTTCTGCCCCCTTATGTTAAAAAGTTATGATGAAGCTTAATGAAAAGGGCTGCAAATCACACCTTAAGTCTCTTCTAAACATTCTGCCAACTCGAGGTGCCCAACAGTTAGGTAAGTGAGGCATGGCTGTGACACAGACCTGTGTGAGTCTGTGTTTGCTCTGGGCTAGATGAGTTCTTGCTTTAATTGGGTTCATTTCTAGGTGTGTGCCTTCACCAGGCTTGTTTTAAACTCATTTAGATTCATTTGGCACTTTTTTTTTTAGTAGTTTTTAGATACTCAAGCAGTAAACAAGCCTCCAAACTGCAAAATGCTAGGAAAAAGGGAAACCAGCTGAGAATGGCCAGTGCCATTTTATTTCTGACCAGTTTGGGCACCTTAATGCCCTGCTGTGAGTGGGCAAGGCTGAGCAGCATGTACCTACAGTGCTTCTAAGCACAACTAGCTAATTAATTACTAATCATCCATACCCAGGATGCCTCTGAGCACAACTGCCCGTGCCTTGGTGATCTACACAACACCTTTTCTTGGGTTCCATGGCTTGAAAGCACCTTTGAATAATTTTTTTCAAGTGTATTGAAAACCTAAATCAATGTTTTTGACTCGACATTCCTCTTTTCCAAGGTCATTTTGCATACAGGGAATGTAAACAGCCAGCAGAAATAACTTGGCTGCAGATGCAGCAGCAGCAGCCTTGGCAGAAAGCCTCTCCAAAGCATTTATGGATGATGCTTTCTCATGGATGGTGTATTGATTTCCACAGCAATCAGCAGCCTGTGGACTCCCAGATACAGAGTGGTCACTGCCCTGGTAACCCCCCAGCCAGTGGGTAGCAGGGTCCAGCCCCTGGAGCCCAGGGAGAAGATTCAAAGCAGTGCCCATGAGCTGTGTTGACTGCATCTAATTGGTCTTAATTGATTCTAGTCTGGATTGCAGTGATTAATAGCTGTTAGCAGGAGCAGAGGCATTTTCCTCTGCAGAGGTGGGGCAGGGAGCCCTGTTGGTTCAAGTCTCACCAGAGAGCATTGCATTGCTACCATTATTAGTAATCCTTAGTAATTCTTATCCCCAGGGAAAGGAATCTGTAGCACTCCTTTCCTGGGTGCTGAACAGCACTTTGCCCACAGTTCTCCTTGCCAGCATGGGTGGCTCCTGGTCCTGCCTGTGTCCTGCTGCTGGGGTTGCCAGCCCTGGCAGCTCTTGTGCAGCAGGAGGGTGCTCAGGGGGGTTCCCAGGTGTGTGGAGGGCTGCTGGGAGGGCATCTCCTCCTGCCAGTTGGTGTGGGTGGGTGTGTACAGAGCTGAGCTCCTCCTCTTTGTCATTGCCCTTTGTTCCCGGGTAAATACATGGAAATAACAGCCTCGTGGAATCTCTGCACACTGAGGAAGGTCACTGCCTTGGCTGTAGCTGCTGTGGCTGAGGGTAGTGTGAGTTGGGGAGGTGCTGTCTGGTGTTTGTTCCCTCACCAGCTGCTCAGGAGGGTGCAGCAGCCCGTGCACAGCTTTGTGTCCAGCACACCTTGCCCAGCCTGCAGCCAAACTGGGCCCCTGCTGCAGGCACAGGCACAAAAGGGACGTTGAAGGCAAAGAAAGATTTAGGGAAATCTCCTCAGGAAAAAAAAAAAACAACACAAAAAAACCCCACTTCCTAAGGATGGCCTTGGTGTGCCCTTCCTCCTATTGTGTGTTCCTTCCCGTAGCTGGCAGGTGATGGTGCCAGCCTGGCACACACCAGAGCTGCAGGCAAGCCCTTGAATTTTACAGCAAAATTCAATGCTCAGATTTATTAAATCCCCCCCCCCCTTTTTTTTTTTCTGTCTGAAAGTCTGTCTGAAAGTTACAGTGGTATTTGAAAAAGACCAGGCCCTGCAGTCTAGTGCTGAGGGAGGAATTCGGAGGGGTGAGAAGAGCAGGGTTGTCCATCATGTGTTTCTGGAGTGTGATTTAGAGAGCTCCTCAGCCTAAGGCTGGTCAAAGACCCCTCCTAGGTGGCAGATGTGAAGAAACACTTACTCATATAGATTTTAAGGCCAAGAGAGATACTTAGATCAGTGTCTCCCAGCTGAAATTCAGCCCATGTTCAGCTGAGAAGATAAACTGCAGCCACAGCATGGCTTTGTACCAGTCTCATTTCAGAGATCCCATCAACAGCAGAATTAACAAAGCCTGGTTTCCAAAGTGTGTGTGTGCACACCTCTCCTCTGTGGGCTCTCTGGTGTGTGATGCTGTGGCCAGTTCCCCCGTGGGGAATGGGGATCTTCTCACTTTTATTTTCACAAATTAAGGTTTTTATATTGTAGAGCCCCCAACCTTTCTGTTGGTTAAAATGGCCCCTGGGCTCCAGTGACTAGGAGGAGGTGAACAGACCAATGTCTGTGTAGAGCACAGAGACACATGGTTCATTTCTGTAGGCAAGCTGGCAGCAGATTTGGAGTGAGGGGGGTGGTGAGGGGTGGGAGAATTGAGAAATGACTGGTTGCAGGGTGTGGTTGGCTCCAGACTGTACAGAAAGGTGCCTGTGTGGCCTCTACCTTGCCTGGGCTCTCCAGTCAGCCCCACAGAACCCCTGTGCCAGCTCTGCTAGACAAGGGGTGGCTTGTGCTGCATGGAAATGCTGTCTGCATTGCAACTGGGAAAGAAAATCTGCTGTTCAGACCCTGGGAGCAGCGTGGAGCAGTTCAAGTGCTGCTCACTTGACTTGGCCATTCCTGTTGTTATTTTTAGCTGTCATTTTTGACTGTGGGCTCTCACAGAGCATTTCTCTGGCAGGTCCAGCAGCCCCCAAGAGCAGCCATTCCTCCCCGGGAAGGGGAGTGCAGTAATTGGATCATTCTTCATGTCTTGTTTGATAAGTGGAGCACGTTGAACTCTTTAGGCCCGTGTGGTGGAGCAGTTTATCTCACTTTGGTGTTACTCCAGCTCTTCACTCTGTAATTGCAAACAGTGTGGGCCAAACCCACTTTGTTAGCTGCTTGTCAGGCTGTGCTGTGCTCCCTGGCTGGTGCAGAACCCCCAGAGAGCCAGGGGTTCCTCTGCCCTGCCTGCTGTGCACAGGAGAACCATGGTCAGGTAAGGATGGCAGTGTCAGCTGCTGGGCTTGTCTGGTTTGTTTTTGCATGAAGTTGCATTTTAATAATATTTATATTTATTTTTTCCCTTTCCCCCTGGTGTGTTCATTGCCCAGCACATGTTCAGCCTTTGAGAGCCTCCAGTGCCCTGCTCAGCCAGACTGGACATGTTGGTCTGGCACAACACCTTTCTGCTCTCTCTCTGAGGAGCAGTTTAAGGTATTATTGCCAGCTGGCTCTTTCTGCCCTGCATTTTTGCTGGGTGATGAGCAATCCTGGCTGGTTTAACTCTGGTCAGGGCCGTTCTGAGGTTGAATATCCAGAGTTTTGGTGAGAAGGCAGGCAGCTAGCAGGGGGTGGCAGGGGTTCAGGCACATGCCAGACAGGCCATATGCTCCTCACAGCCAGGGGAGTGGTGCTGGGCTGGGACTGGGAGCATAAGGACAGCAGCTCCAGCTCCCAGAGCTGCTGGCACAAGTCCCCTGCAAGAAACATCCTCTTCCTTCATCCTTTCAGAGTCATGTAGGCGTGCAGCCAGGCTCTGCTCCTCCTGCTTCTGCTGTAAGAGTGCTGGGAGAACTGCCTGCTGGAAAGGTGTGGACACATTGATGCAGCTCAGACAGAAAACCAAATTTACAGCTAAAATCACCACCGAGCTGTCCCAGGGCTGCAGGGCATCTCCTGGCTCCCTGAGCCTTACCCCTTCTCCCAAGGGTTCCATGAACTCTGATTGATTTATCAGATTCCCCTTGGAGTTGTCATTTTCCCACCCAGTTGGAAGGCTGCTGCAGATCTCTGCTGCTTTCCCACCTTCAGGGGTTCATTCTCACCACAAATTCCAGACTTTGCAATATTTTTGATGTCTCTTTGGATTTGCTCTGAGAAATTTCTCTCCCTTTCTCCCTGTCTGGAAGAAGCACTGGTGATCTTTTGCCTAGTTAAAAATAAATGGTGTTCCAGAAATGAATAATGAACAGGGCTAATAACAATGCTAAATAAGCAAGCTGTTCTCTTACAGAAAAGAAAGAAAATCTGACTTTTTCTATCTATTTGCTTTATTTTGGCAACATGATTTGCAGTAATGCTTCTAGCACAGACTCTTGGAGAGTCATAACTCTCCTGCTCTGTAATTTGTTGCTGTTCTAGACAATCTAGGCACCGATGCTAACGGCAGAATGGGGAAAGTGGGACACATTTTTCTCCTGTGTATGCTAACACTTGCATTAATCTCTGCTTTATATGTGCCTGGAAGGACCCTCCCCTCCAAGCATGGCCTCCATGTGTCTGGGATTTGTTACCTTCCAGTCAATGCAGCATAAATCCTTGTTAGAGAGCTGGTAATGATTCTTCCTGCTCAGCTAGGGTCTGGTGGCTGTAGCTGTTTGCTGCTAGAATTGGAAACAGGCTTCTGCTGAAACATGGGGTAGAGCAGCACTTTGGATTTTTAATACCTCTCAGTGCATCAGGCATTTTATTAACCCTGCCCCTGCTTTGGCTTCTGGAGGCATCTCCCTCAGTATGTTGCCAAAGTGATAGTGCAGAGGAAAACACCAGAAGAGAAGGGAAAACCTCCAGAGCCAAAGGACAAGAGGGAGAAGTTTGTGTGTGACCTGATACAGAGCAGAGGTGGAGGGCAGCCAAGTGCCAGCAGCAAAACCACTGCAGTCAGCACTGCTGGGAAGAGCTGTGGCAGAACAGCTGGGTCTGGGAGGCAGATGCAGAAAGGCCAGGGCTCTGAGCTCTGCAGCACATCTGGGACACTGACACCCCGTGTTAATGACACCATGCCAAGGATGGAGAACGAGGCTGAGCAGTGAGTGTGACACAGGGGATGCTCCTCGGGCCTGGTGAGTGTTCTCCTGCCAGTGGAAGCAGGCAAGGAAAGTGAAAAGTTCATCAGCAGATCATCTGTGTGCCCAAATATTTCATAGGGAAGCAGAGATGCTAATAATAGAGCAGTCACAGTGAGATCATGAGCTCCTCACTGATCCAGAATTGGCATCTCTGGGCTAGAATCTTCTCTAGAATTTCCACTCTGCATTTCTTAAGCAGCTCCCTTTGTTGAGGGCTGAATGTGGGTTTTCCCCTTCAGGTTTTCTGCTTGCTGTCACAGTGTCTTCTGAAGGAAAGGGATTTTGGAATGGTTTGGTGTGGAGCATCTTCTCTGGTTTGGCATCTGCTGCTGGTGAGCATGCTGCTCCCAGGGCACAAACAAGCAAACTTCCATGGAGTGAGGGAGATCTCTGCACTGAACATGGCAAATCCTGAGGGTATTAGATGGGCTTCCTAGAGGATGTTCCAACTCCACACACCTAGTGAGGAAAGGGCTATTGGAAAACTCCACACCTCCCCTGAATCCTATCAGTGAGTCAGGGTGGTGTCATAGTTCAGAAAAGCATGTGGTCTGGTAGCCATGGTGTGATTTGGCTGCACCACAAACCCTGGCTGCAATCCACAGGTTGCTCATAAGCACCTGAAAAGGGCTAAATGTTCAGGCTAGAATGTGAGGGATGAATATTCTGTTCATGTGGGAGGAGGCAAATCCTCAGCTGGTTGCTAAGCATCATTTCATGCTCTCCAGCCTGGCCCCCTTTGACTCATACTTGTCTCACTTGTTCTTGGGTTTTCTCTCCCTCTCTCTCTCTCTGGAAGTTCAGCAATTTTTCAAGAAGAAAGGGGAAAAAATGATTAATCTTCTCCAGGAAAACCAAACAGAACACACCACCACGTCATCCCCAAACTGTTGTGTTGTTATACTGCTATTTGACCTCAGCAGGAGACATTTGGAAACGTTTGACAGAAACCCAAGGTTCTCATTAGGGAAAACATCTGAAGTTTTAGTTTCTGGCTTTAGCTGGACTCAAAGCACGTTGGCAGAAACCTGAAATGGAGCATGGGCTTGAGTTTTTTACTGGGCTGCTCTCTCATTGTAGCTGGTGTGGAGTCTGAGCCAGGAACAGACAAGTTTTCAGAGGGCTGAATTAACAGTTTCTTCCACATCCATTTCTCCTGCAGGTGCTGTTACTGGTCCCAGTAAAGCGGGTGGTGTGTGCCCAGGCACACAGACAGGAGCAGGGTGGCAGTGCCCAGGGAGCAGCCAGGCTCTGCCCCGTTGTGTTTGCACACATCAGGGTGCTGCATTCTCATCCAGATGATGTCTGTGGAAGTGAGCAACCTTCCTGGAGCCTCCTGGCTCCTGCTGACCTCGTCCTGCTCTGCACTGGGCAGAGTGGTTTGGCTTTGCAGACCCACTGCTCCTGTTTCACCTGGTGGGATTTCTGCATTTAAAATAAATCTGCCCACTTTCCTTCTTTCAAAAGAGAAAAACCCTGCAAATGCTGCTCCCTTTCTGCTGTGGCTTACATTAAACCCATCATTTTCATTCTGCAGACAGAAGTGCTCCAGTGGGACAAAATGACACCACCAGATAGGTATCAATGTGACACACAAAGACATTAAATTGGTTTAAAATGTTAACTGCATTTCCAGGCTCCTTTTCTCTGGAGGGAACAAGAACCAGGTTCTTACAGTGTTTAATCACCTGCTCAAATGATTAAGTCATCCATCACAGTGTATGGAGCAGGGGAGGCATGATTAAACACCCCACTGGGACTCTTGCTGGGGATTTCTGTGGGGGGGGACAGGTGGGAGTTGGCAGTGTGAGCAGGGAGTTCCAGCTGCACATCACAGACGTGTCTGCACAGCCCTACAGCTCTGCTGGACAACTGGGGGGATGGAACCAGCACTGGGCTGGAAACTGAGTGAAGTTTCCAGCTTCCCTGGGGGGTGAACCTGCTTTGCCTGTGAGCTGGGGCTAATACTGAATGGATGCTCTGCAAGGGAGAGCCACCAGCACTGTTCTTCTGTTCCCTCTGAAACCATTTAGGTTTGTAAGTGCTCAGAAAATGAGACTTTATCTGCCTGTAGAGAGAGGGGAAGATCAATGGTTCTGATTATTTCTCTGCTTTTAGCTCCACAATTGGGTGTCATGCATTATTCATGGCATCTGTGCTGCTGACATTTGTCAGTGCAAATGTTCCAGCCCCTTCTGTAGACACCACATTAGGGGATTTCTCATTATCTGAAAGAGTGGATGTGTAATTAACAGTGTACCAGTGAAACCAGCACTCCCTTGGCCTATCAGAAGAGGAATCTGTTCTTCTCTCAGCTCATCACACCCCTCCCATCTCCTTGGAATGTGAGTAATGACCTTGCCTTCTTCAGGCAGATTCAAATGGGTTTATTCCTTTTCTTTTCATTATCCATGTAAAAGGCATCTGAACACTGTTGTACCTGGCAAGTTGAGCTTCCCCTGTTTGGATATTGCTGTTATATATCAAATATAAATGGGTATTATTTTTCTGTATAACACAGCATCAGATGCTGGGCTGTACCTGCTGGAGAGAGCTCACCTGGGAAACCAGGCCAGGCAACTGGTGCCAAGCCCCTGCCCAGGCTAATGTGTGGATGGAGAGGAGTTTGGTCCAAAGGATGCTCAGGGGATGCTGCTTTCACTGCAGGTATTGAAGAAAAATCTGCTGTTGGAGCAGGAGAAATTTCACTGTTTGTTTCTGTGTTTCAGAGCTCACCCAGCCTTTCCCAGAAGCAAAAAACTGCTGCCCTTGTCCCTGCCCCCTTTTCTGTAGGTCAGTGTTCACTCTTCTAGTGCTGGAATAAATGGGTTCTGGTTGCAGCTCTGTGCAGGAGCAGTGGGGGAAAGAGGAGAAAAAAAAAAGATTTATACAAATTATCCTTCAGTGTGGAGGAAAAACCAGCACAGAGCTGTGCCTGGGAATTTTTCTGGAGCCTCTGAGGGCCTGAGTGGGGAGATGCAGACTGGGGCAGCATGGACAGGCTTCAGAGGAGTCTTTCCTCCCCTTGGCCTCGTGCTTCTGCAAGCTCAGCTCTGAAGGAAATAAAAGCAGGGAAATTTAAATGTGTGCTTTTAAAACATCCAGTGTGTGCTGTCTTCCAGCCTGCCCTCCAGACCTTCCCTGGGATATTTGCAGGAGTTACTCAAAACCTTTTTTTCCCCCTTCTCAGTTGGAATTTTAATTTTGGTCTAAAAGATTTTTCACTAAAAATGAAAATGTTTCATTCAAAAGTCCTTACAGCAGAAAAACTTTCAGTTTGTTAAATTAAAACCAAACCATCTAATTCAGAAACGCCTTCCTTGCCTTCTTTAAAGACTTAATGGAAGATAATTTGGGTGTTTTTTGGTTTGTGGGTTTTTCTCAGCAGCTAAACTAATAAAGTGTGCTAGACTCTTAGGAATATTCTATTGCTGTTAAAATATCTTAGCAAAGGAAGCCTTCCCTGGTCTGTGAGCTCATCATTCCCCCTGCACACCCATAACTGAGCCCAGCCTGAGCCCTGCCCTAGCTGCAGCTCCTGCAGGGCAGTTTATCACCCCTCACTTGCAGGGTGCAGCAATCCAGGGTCACAAACTAGCTGGAGCTGTGCAACCCCCTTCAGTTCTGCAGGTGAGAAGGGGCTGTGTTGGCCCCTGTGTTGTGCAGCAGGGGTCTCAGTGTGGGTCAGGCACAGGAGGGTCACACAGATGCTGCTCCAGCCTGTGGTTCCTGCCACTGCAGCTTCTCAGAAAGGCACAGCTCTTATTGCCACTGATGCCTGGAAAGAGCTGCCATTATGTAGTAAATTGCAGTGTTTATTTGTGGGCTTGGGACCTTAAACAAAAAATAGAGGCTTTTCTTAATCCTGTTTGTCAGAGGCTGAGATTTAAGCGTAGATGATCCACTGAAAGAAAAATGGAGAGGGAGTCTGGATTTGATCCCAGGCTGACAGAAGTGCTGAAGTAAAGATGAAGCCTTCAAGTGGAGCCAGCAATTCTCCTGGAAAGCAGTATGGCTAATGGGAAATTCTACAGAAATCCTTCATGTATGAAAATCCAGAGCTGCAAATGAAGGGTTCCTAGACATCTCTGGCAGCATTGCACAGAGGAGACTCAGCTGTGTGGTGAGTAAAACCCATTGCAGCCCTGGCAAAAGCAGCCTGCAGTGCCACGTGTTGCAGGGTAGATGGTGGCAGAGCAGTGACATTCCCACAGGGCTTGGGTGCTGCTGCTGCCAGCAGTGGGCTCTGGGTGTGCAGGGTGAGAGCAGGGCCATGGTGAGTTCACAGGCCAGATGCTGCCATGCCCTTCAGCACCAAAAGGCAGCAACTCCCAGGAGAAAGATGGGGGATGGAGAGGAGGGAGGGCTTTCCTTGGAGTTCTGCAGTGTGGAGACGTGGAGCCCAGCACTGCTCAGGTGCCTCTGAGCTATTGCAGGCTGCTCAGGCTGATGGATGGCTCAAGCACAGAGTGGGTTTTGCCAAGTCTGACTGCAGTGGAAATGGATCTGCAAGATTTCAGTGTCTGTCTCAGGATTCTGATCTAGGAAGAGCTGTGACATGTGCAATGAGGCTTCAGAGGTGGCAAGGGCGTTGAGAGGGTTAAAGCCACTTGGATCAGAAGTGCAGACCTGTCTTCTGCTCAAAGCATTTGAGAAACTCAGCAGGAAAAGGTAAATGAAGAAGTGTTTCTTAAGAGTTTACAACTGAAATTCACACGTCTGTGACAGAAAAGCAAACACGTTGCTTGCTTATGGCTGAAACTGAAAGGCTTATGGTCAGCAAATGCTGAAATGCAGTTTATTTTATGGCCTGTGCAAGTGAGAAGTCACTGTGATCAGCAGGATGTAGCCTCACTCCCAGCAGGAGAGGGAAATGCTTTCTCAGCTTTGAATATTCAAGAGTTGACTTCAAAACAAGTTGTTGCACATCTACCCTGGTGCAGGGGTGGGAATTTGGCTGCAGTGTGCTCTGTAAAAACCCCCAAATGACTCTTCTGTGAGGCAAGAAAATCTCTCCCTTTCCAGGAAGAATCTAATAGTGAACACGAGTGCACAGACACGGGCTGTGTGCGCCAGAATCTTTCCTGTGTAGCCTGGCACAGGCACAGGAGAGGGTTAAAATCAATACAGTCCTGGGCCACTGGTGTTCCCCAGCAGTTCTGCTGAGCCTTTGCTGCTGCTTTCTGGCAGGTGTAGAAGCAGATCCTTCCACTTGGCTGCTGGGTGGATGTGTCCAGCTGCTCCTGCTGGTGCCATGATCACAAATGTTAGTGCTCAGAGGTAAATCCAGGGCTGCTCCTGTTGTCTCTCTCTACCCAACACCAAATGGAACCCAGGGGGTCCCACTCAGGCACAGGATTGGCCCCCCTGAGCAGTTTGCTTTGGGTGGTGACTTGTACCCATGTTTTGGTCAAAGTTCCTTAGCAGTTTGTTACCTGCTTCCTTCAGGAAACTTCATGGCTCTGTGAAGCTCTCTCAGAGGCATGATAACCCTGAGGCCCTGTTCCTCTGCAAGGGTCAGTGCATTTTAACAATGCAGAACACTGGAAGAGGTCACTGCAGCCTTCACTAGTCACATAGATCAAATATTCAACAGCCTTTCTTCCTGGAGGGAACTGGCTGGAGCATCCTCTGAGCTAGGCTAGCCAAACCATGAGGGTGTTGCTCCTGCTGTTGCTGAGTCGATGGAAGATAGATAAAAGACAAAGATGTTTAAAAATATGTCAAAAGATAAAGATGCTGTCTGTAAAAATAAAATATTCTTGGCTGTCACAGCTCCAGAGTGTCTGCAGCCCCTTCCCTCTGAGGACCACTCTGACACTTCTTGAGGAGGAGCATCATGGACAAGTGTGATGGTTCACAAACCTCAAACAGAGTTGCTGCTGTGGGAGATGGTGCATTTCTTGTGTTTATCCATCAGAGGTGATGATCTCAGAGGCAGTTGGGACAGAGAACACAAAAAAAACCACCAAACAAAAAAGACAGGGTGTATTTTGGAATATCTGTGTGTCTCCAAAGATGGGTTCAGCACTGAGATGAAGATTTTTCATCCTCTTCTTCTTTTTTTTTTTTTTTTTAATTAATAAGAGCCCTGTGGACATTTTGTTCTAATTGGAAACTGCAGCTAACTGAGCAAGTAAAGAACTTAAACTGAATAGAGAGCCACAACAGGCAGCCAAAACTGTGGGTGGGCCTTCCACAGAGCCTTTAGCATGGAGAAAAAAAATGGGAAAGTAGAGTATCTCTGAGGGATTTTCCTCCAAAAAGCTTTTGTGAGGTGGGGATTCAGCTCCCAGCAGCAGAGAAGGCAATCATCCAAGTGATGAGCGTGCTGGAAAAATATCCATGGCTCTGCTGGCAGCTTCAGAGCTTGAATCCCTCTGGTTTGGGTCCTGGCTTTGTTCAGCTGGGGTCCCAGAACCCACCACCCATCCTGGGCTGTTGCTGGGTGCTGAGCAGTGCCTGTGCTGGCCACAGCTCCCCTGAGTCACTGACTGCTGAGGAAATCAGATGCCAGGGATCAGCAGAACCCATCTGAAATGGGAAGCCCTGCAGAGAGGCTCCTGATGACTAGTTAGTTGGATTGAGGTGACCTCAGTTATGACTGTGTTTGTACTCTGCTATTTTCCTGCCTACAACATCGCCGTGGGCTTCTGCCCCTGGCATCAGGACACATCCTCTGGTAGCTCTGCAGGGCAGTTTGGAGCAGGCACAGGGTGAGCAGATGCTGGAAGGGGCTCTGAGTGCAGTGTTTATCTCTGATAGACACCCAGCTGGACTTTGCACCAGTACTGCAAAGGTGCTGAGCTGGCCTGGTGGCATTCTGCTGAGCTGGTAGCACCAGAGCACCTTTGAGAGTGTGTTTGTGTGAGTTTTCCTGGTGCTGATCTTTCCTAACACGTCCAGATTTTTCAGTGTTGACTCATATTTAATTGCTGATCTCCAAGAGTTAATTGCTTCCTTGTGGAAATCCCAGAGCAAAACATCCTCTCTTCACTGTCCTGGGAGAGAGGCAGAATTTCACACACCTCTTGATGTACATTTATTTTTTCTGAGGCTTTTTTATTCCTGATCATGTCGTTTGAATGTTATTAATGTGGAGCTAGAGTCCGCACAGCACATTCACATTGAGAGGTGCAGCTCTGCAACTTCTAACTAGCGAGATCTGGACATTTCT
>JAOEGS010004554.1:8663-48008 GCA_025447755.1 Corythornis vintsioides | reverse complement strand
ATTGGTTTCATTAACAAGGACATCTTGGGATTCCAGGTGAATATTTTAAGTTTTTCTGCTCAAGATGAAGACCAAAATTATGATGCTTTATGAAATACATTCTTAAGACTCATGCTGTTATATTTTCCTATCCAAATCTTGAATAATATATTCTATACTATGTTATATGGCCAAGGGTTCTTTCTTTTTACTTTCAAGTTACAGAAAAGTCTATACCAGATAAGTCTGGAACTTAAGCTTTCATGAAATTCAAATAAGCATCTCAAGTGAACTGTGTAATTGGCTGTAGTTTAGTCATCTCAGCTTTAAGATATAAAGATATCACAGAAATTAATTAAAACCTTTCCTCTTCACATATTCAGGTTTGAATAGACCCAAAGGATATAGTGATTTTGCTTTCAAAATGCTGTGTGTTGTTTGACAGTGCAGGGGGCTTTAAATTATCTTTTTGGACTGAAATAACTTTTCAGGAGCTCCAGCACAACGTGTGTGTACAAAATGATTTTTTTTTTGCCCTTGTGCACATGTGCCCTTCACTTTCTGCATCACTCTTAGCCAAGCTGCAGAAACAAATTACAGGATTTATTCTAAATCTTTTATTACATTTTTCTATCATTTAAGGTTACAGACAGTATGGAGAGTGTGAGCAGAAGGCTTCTGATTTGATTGTGCCTGAGCCTTCATCATTTCTACTTCTCTGTTGTCAGCTCCCTGAACCCTGCACAAGTGTAAAATTCCAGTTGTCTCGTAAATTATGTCCTTGTTTCCTTTGCTCATATAATGACTATAAAAGAATGAATGTAATACCACATGATGGGCAGCATTAGTTTTTAAGAATACTTAGCATTTGGAAGCTGAAATACGAGTCTTTTGTGGGAGCTGAATCATTGATCAGTTTGATGTCAGAACTGCTCACTGTGCTGTAAAGCTTTGTTCTCTTGCACTACCATAGCCTGTAGCCTCAGACATTCCACTGCAAAGCAACAGAGCCCGACTGCTTTCCACAATCTCCTTAAATGCTGCAATCATAGTTTGTAATAACAGGAAAATCACTCATCATTAGTCTGAGACCTCAGCTTTCTGACTCAGAGAACAGGATTCGCTGCCTGTTTCAGACCCATGTGAAAAATGGGGTAAAGGAGAGCACATAACAGACTGAAGAATCACAAGCACTGAAATTATTAACCTTTCAGTACCATCTGAAAACCAGGGAGTTATGTTATGAACACAGTTATTTAGACTCTCTCTCCAGTTTTTCTTCTCCACAAGTATGAAGAAATATTCTACATTTATCTCTGTTTATACCTGGCCACAATTTTCTGTGTCTAGTCTTACAAGAACTTCCAATATTCAACACTCTTTTCTAATCAGAATGCTGCCCCTTCCTAACAGTTAACTGCTGCATATATGGATTTTTCTGAACATTGTGCTAATATCAAAACTCTGCAAAGTGGTTTGTCAGTCACACCAATGCCTAATTGGCATTTTGTTATTTCAGGAAAATAGTAGCCATGATTAAACCACATTATAGTGTTTTACTTATTTGTACAAGCCAGTGTTAGCACATGAGAATTAAGAGCAATTATCTTCACAGTTTCTGGGACATTTATGGGTTTTTTTCATATTTATATTTGGTTTTGTTCACTACTGTGCATTACAGAAGTGCATTTCTCACTGTACTATCTTCAGACAGCATCAGTTTAGTGAATTTTTGCTCACTAGGGGCTTGGAAAGGAACCTTGAACCTTCAAATTTTACAACCAAATTCACCTCACCAGGCTGGCCCTAACTCAGCCCTTCAGAGCCTTGCCTGCCTGTTTTGATAATCTCAGGTAGAAAAAAGAAACCAAACAATTTACAATCAAACATTAACCAGAGAAAGGTTCACTTACACTGGTAATTTTCACAGTCTACATGGATTCTAAGTACCTTATGTCTTTATTTTCTGGCATCTAGTTGCAGTCAGAAAACAGCTGAAACCACTTGCTTTATTAAATTACAACAGAATTGACTGTTGTGGCTCAAGCTCTACTCCAGGATTACATATTATCTAACCTCATGATGAATTCCATCTTCTAGACATCTTAGAATAGTTTTATATTAAAATTCATTATTAGTAAAAGCCATCTTACCTGACTAACCCTCAACAGAATAGTATGTATTTGAAGAATGGAAAAGACAAAATTACAGATTCCCAGCTTCTGTTAAAGGGAAAATTACTCTGCACAAAATTTAGACATTCTCTACTGAACAGATATACCTTTTATACTCTAGAATATGTTTTATGAGTAAATATGAATAGCCTTGATCATCCAGAGAAATAAGGAAGACAGAACAGAAAATGATGATTTTTATTGTTCTCCATATCTTAAAACTAGGTTCCCTTTGCTGTGAGCATGAAGTTGAAGAGACCACCAGAGAGGCAGCAGAGTTTATCACTGAACTCTGCTAGGCCTTTATAGGCAGCCCTAAGGCTAGCTCAGCTAGCTGCTTTCTACAGTCACCTACATTAGGACACTTCATTGTTCCTCTGTTTTGCAAGGAAAAAACACAATTTGGATTTTTCAATTAACTCTACAGTGGAAGAGGTCAATGATCTCTTCAGTGACTTCTTCAGAAGACTCCTTGTGGGAAAAAGTCTGTGCTCTTTTTCTAACCAGTTTTCATAGACACTGCACCTCTTCTGAGCTGAGGAACTCTGCAGCTTATTCTACACTAAGCTGCCAGGAGAGGATCAACAGCAAAACTTGCCAGCTTAAATAATCACTCTGTGCTGACTCTGAGTACAATTTCATACTATACCTAGTAATTGATTCCAACTTGTCTAGACCAAGCTTACTTCAGTGGCTTCCATTAGCATCTGTGCTTTGAAATTCAGTAGTCAGTACTATACTATGAAATAACATTGCATTATATTAACTTTTTAATTAGAAGTTAAAAAACACCCAACTTCTTGGATCCTTAGTTTTATTTCTATCACCTGAATCTTTCCAATTATCTAATTATATCATTTTCTCTCATTCTTATGCTGTATATTTCTGTACATCCCATTAAACCAATCCCTAATCTCACGAGGGATCACACAAACTTGAAATGCAGAGCAGCATTAGCCTGCTCTGCAAGCAAATGGGATTTTTTTTTTTGCTTTTCTCAGTCATGGCTGCTGTAAATAAGAGCAGGTTAGGAATTACCAGAATTATGCCACTTTTCAGGGCTACCCAGAGCAAACCTCTCTTCCCCTTGGTGTCTGTGCAGAAGTCAATGGAGAGTTTTCTGTGTGCTGCATCTTTAAGAGCAACCCTGCTAACCCACATCCTGAACTGCTTTTTGTGGATTTATTCACAGATATTTATATTTCTTCTTCTATGTCTGTGTTGTTTCCATTAGTCTAAAGTAAAAGTCACTCAGGCTAAAAGGACACATTTGTTCTCTGCTGATGAAAAACTGTAACGTCCCTTTGCAAAGAAATCAACTAGTTTGTGCTGAATCAGAAGCAAAAAATTGTTCTTATCCACCCTGGAAACCATGTGGTTTTTTCACTGTGTTCTCCACTCCTGGAGAACTATTGCCAAGGTGCGGGAGATGACAAAACTCCTCCAAACCACAAGTGTTTAGTTAAAGAGGCTAATAAACGTTGACTTGGAAGAACCTCACTGGAAACATATGCTGCAAAGAAAACCATTCCGAGGTTTTTCAACCACCACCACAGTTTGGTTCCCTGTATTTTGCTTCTTTTGTTGTCACAGACTCAGATCAGCCCCAAGGAAGGGTGGCAAGTTTACAGCTCAGCCCAGGACCCCGATGGCCGCTGCATTTGCACCGTTGTTGCACCTGAACAAAACCTGTGCTCCAGAGATGCCAAAAGCAGGCAGCTCCGGCAGCTGCTGGAGAAGGTGAGTCCTTCCAACACAGTCCATTTTCATCACTCAGCTTTCCATGGGAATCCTCTCCTTTCTAAGTATCATATATAATGGAGTACTAGGAAGTATCTGTTAAAAAGATTTATTCCAGGTATGCCACCCTACCTGTGTTCTCCCCACTGATGATGATTTGGCTGCTTTCCTCATGTCACACCTTTCCCCTCAAGCCACCTATCTGGCAAACTCAAGTTGAACCTTCTCTCTTGGTCACTCCTCCCAGAATTCTTCCTTACACACAGACAGGAGTGATTTTTCTGTGTAAAAGCAGTTACAAATCCCACCTCAAAGTAGCTCATTGCTGTGGGATTTAAACTACAGCTTCTGCTTTAATCACATGAGGCTGTTGAAGGTCAGTCCTTGCCCCTTCTCAACAAATAATGAGAAACAGAAATGATGGCATTTGCAAAGCAGACTGTACAGAAGAGAAACAGATATTTTCTTACATTTGCTCACTCCTCATGTAATATTATTTATTATTTTTCTGGTGGGTTTTTTTTGGTTGAGACAAAAGTTTATTGAGGTGCCTAATATATTTGCAGAGGTCTGCTTTTTTTTGTGTATGTTTTGTGAAAACAAAACACTAAAGTAGAGTATTTGCACCTGAAAAATGTGTTATTTTTATGACTGGCAAAACCTTTACTTTTAAAGCAGATACTTTAAAAAATATATATTATTTGCTCTAGATAACAGGTATTCTTGCCTCATTTGTGGTAGAAGTGCTCACTATATAAAGTCAATTGCTCTACAGAAGTTACCCAAACATTCACTACTTCTCATCTGTAAAAAAAAAATAAAAATGTGGTTTTCTCCCAGGAAAACAATGGGATAACATTTCTAATGATTTTCTAAAAATCATAAGCAAAATCTTAGACACACTGCAGCTTATCTCGGTTTGAAGAATTCCTTTATACTGAATTATTATATAAGTGCTTACTAGCAATAAAAATCATTCTCTGAATACCAACCAAAATATCCACAGCTCAACCCCAGCCCCCCAAAGTGCTTGGAAGACAACACATGCTCTGCAACACGTCCTGAACAACTGTCAGAATCTACTCCAAGTAGACTCCACTGACTCAGCCTTTTTTGAGCCCACTGATTATGGTGCCTGACTTTTAACTGCGTAACCTGGAAAAAACCCAAAGCAACAAGTGCATTTAGAGAGTGTTCCTCTTTCACAGGTTCAGAACATGTCCCAGTCTATTGAAGTTTTAAACCTACGCACTCAGAGGGATTTCCAGTATGTTTTAAAGATGGAAACACAAATGAAAGGGCTGAAGGCCAAGTTTCGGCAGATCGAAGACGATCGGAAGACGTTGATGACGAAGCATTTTCAAGTAGGTTTAGTTTTTTCATGTCACTGAAATGCTCATCCAAGAGCACCATGAAAAGCATCATATATCTGCCTTCATGATGATAATCTTTTGCTCTGTTCAATTGTCACAGGGAGTAACTATTAATTATGAAGTCATTAGAGAAATGTCACAACCAACAGGTTGCTGGTTTTGCTGCCTCGCCGTGTGTGTCATACTGAGGAATTTGTAGCCATTCAGTTGCAGTGAGAAATGGGGAGGTCCAAGGGAATTAATAACCAACAACTAGAGAGTTCTGCACTTCTAGTTGTTGCCTGACATTTACTGCAGTGGAAGGGAAGAAAGCCTATAATAAATCAGGTTATTGTAATTTTTATCCAGTACAATTAAGATCTAATTTCACATCTGAAGGTTTGCTATTTTGAATTTGGGATGGGGAGGAGGGCAATCATTCCCAGTCACATTTGTGTGATTAAAAGAAGACTTGCATGGAATTTTAATGACAAAACTACCAGCCAGTTTTTTGGGAGGAAGGAGGATTACAAAGATGACAAAATAGCATTGTGCATTCTGTAGAAGCTATCTGAAGTACTTGTAAGGAAAAAATGTTACTAGAGCATATTTAAGTTCTTTAACTATCAACTCTGCTAAATTGGCATTTCAAGACTGCACGACAGCAAACTAGGATCCAGAAACTACATTAAGGATTACATGATGTTAACCAAATATATAGTTTTAAAGTGTTTATTGAAGCTCATATAAAACTGACTTCATTTTCAAGCTAATGCTGAAGTCAGATACCTAAGCAGCTATATAGCTACAGGATCTAATTTATTTTTCAGAGACACTGAATATCCTATGCTCTTAATACCATGAACTAAGTACACTAATGAACTGACTACTGAGCTTTATTCTTTGTCACCATTCTTAGTTCAGATTGGAGTTTGAGCACAGACTTCCAGTTATTTTTAGATAGTAAGAAACATCTCCATCTTTTCTCCCTTCATCACTCGTTGCTGCAATAACAACACATTAGTGCAATACTGTCATACACTCTGTATTCTCATTATAGCTTTCCTTGGGAACAAAATACCAAAATTTGAATGTCTGATACACAATGTCAAAGGTAGCAGATTTCTGCAGTACTCTAACCTTTTAAATATTTGGTATTTATATTGGCCAGTCATTTAACTTCAGTTTGACAGTTTTCCAGGAGTATAAAACAGATTTCCAGCCAATCGAGTTATAGAGTAATTTAAAAGGTCAACATAATACAATATGCTCTGGCTTTCTAAAATTTTATCTACTAAAATTCCACCTTTCCTGAGACAAAGAAACTGATTCTGGGCATAGCATGACCCCTTATATTGGCAAGCACAAGTTGCCAGAATATGTCTACCACCTATCCATAGTGCAATACAAATTAGGTCTTTTACCACTCCCACAGCAGCAAGCTACGTGTCAGCAGAAACCAAGAGAATTCTTTTCTTTATCATGCAAATATCAACTCCATCTTCATATCATTTACTGAAGTGAGACACTCTTTAACACTGTGGTTCCATGCTGATGAAAACCAAAAAGTACAGATTTGGTCCCAGTTACACTAGAGCATATGGCCATGCTCTGGTCAAGTCAGCATTTATGACAGGCCAGAGATACCTGATGGCCACAAAAACTCACAGCAGTCTGCTCAAATGATACCTCATCTGGCACAAATCCTATCAGAAATAAGTGAGCTTCACTAATTCTCTTAAAAAAAGCTGAACCAAAGTCTAAATTCATAATTTTAAAATGATGTAACAAAAAGTTTAGCTTCTAGACCTCTGCTTTCTACATCACAAAGCTGACTGTGTCATCAAGGAAAATGTAACTATTCATTTTAACAGGCATAAAGTAGGCTCAAGTTTTTAATAAAACCAGTCAAAAATAGTTTCAACTGTAGACAAAAGACTCTTTGCTTCTGTGTCTCACTAATTCTGCTACTATAAGTGGAAGACCTCTCAAGAATAGAGCCAGTAGAATTCCCAGTACTCACAAATTCATATTGACATATCTGCTTATAATTTAATATGCTATTCTCTAGCTATTTAAATGTCCTGGATGCAAAATTTACTTCCTGACAAGACGTAGAAGTCTTTGAGTAAAATAATATATCTGATATGAAAGCAATTGTTAAACATGATGACTCTATTAGCTAGGTGATGAAGAGATACTGCAGAATTCACACTGTCTCAGAATATGTTCAAGAGGCAAAAATTCAGAGGTAGATCTTCAAACAGCAAAAATGCTGACCCTGCCTAGCAGCTTCTTTCACATCTCCTGAGCAAGAATGCATCTGGCATCATTATGTGATTTATTCTTGAAATGCCCTCCCCTCTCCCAGTGGCTACACTAAGCTCAGACCACATCTGCTGCTGCATCTCTTGGGCTTGAACTTCCTTCTTGTCCTCTCCTGCTTTCCCTTTTACCCTACTCACTACTCCAGCTATTCTGCAGGGCTTGATTTTTGAACCATTCAATAGCCTCTCCCTGTGTGTCCTCATCTGTTCCCAATCCTATTACCACCTAAAGCTAGTACCAAACAAATTTTATTTCCATCCTTTGCCCTGTTTTGTCCAGGCTTGCACTCCCCCCTGTGTCTGGCATTTGCTCACAGAGGTCCTGCTGTTTCCTCAAATTACAGACAGACAGGCAAATGTCTATATGCAGATGATAACTTCAGGGACAAACCTCTCTCCTTTTCAATAAAGCAAAACCTTTTGACTGCAAAGATCCTGCAAAGTTTTCTACAGAATAATAACCAAACAAAAAATAACCTCAAGCAGTAAGTTGAAATTCAATACAGCCCCTATGATTAGCATATTTAGAAGAACAATTCAGTAATGAAAGATGGACAGCCAATAAAGGTTACAAATGGAGACAAGTTCTCATTACATATATTTGGCTGAGTCTTATATATGTAAGTCTGAGAAAGGGGTAAGTCAAGATTCCAAAGTGGAGCCTTATTTGATTTAACCAACATTTAAGAACAGGATTGGTAATGCACAACAACTGCTCATGGCAAAAAAAAATAAAATAAAATAATTATGATAGCCCAGAAGAGAGATCAACTGAAGGATTTCAAAGAAGCTGAGTGTGTAGCAGGATTACAAATAAAAAGTGCAGTTAAAAAACATGGATTTTTTTTTTTACTTCAGAAGAAAGAGGTTTATATCACTGTAGCCAGAACAGAAATAGTCTTCAGCAGCCATTGAGAGGAAAAAAAAGAGGAATTCAGTATTTCTAAAGACTGAAATAGAAATCTAATAGCTCACCAACTATGACAACACTATAAAATAGGTATGACCTCCTTGAATGTCCCTATGTGTTCAGGCCCAATCACCTTCTCTCAAGACAGACACAGTGGATGGCAAGTCAGACCTTCAGCAGGTTCAGTTCAGATCCCTTGAAGATAATTGTGTTCTTCCAGTTGAAAAACTATTCTCTCATGCATTTTCTTTACTGCTTATTACCACTGAGTCTGGGGTTTCTAAGATTTTCACAATACACTGACAATAGAACTGTAACTAAAAATTTTCAAGTCATTTTAATAAGCAAGGCATATATGTTACCTTAAAGGGAACAAAGGGATTGAGCTCTTTTAAACTGCTCTAACAGATTTTATTTTATATTTAATTTGATTGCCTTTAACAGGAGTTGAAAGAAAAGATGGATGAGCTTCTGCCACTGATCCCAGTTCTGGAACAATACAAAACTGATGCCAAATTAATCACCCAGTTCAAGGAGGAAATTAGGAATCTGTCTACTGTCCTCACAGGGATTCAGGAAGAAATTGGTGCTTATGACTATGAAGAACTACACCAACGTGTAATCAGTTTAGAAACCAGGCTTCGAGACTGCATGAAAAAGCTCAGTAAGTTCATTTCATGGCAAATTTGGTCCCTTGGGTGTGTATTTTTAGTTATGTTTTTTTCACATGCTGGCTTTAATTAGAAAAAGACTAATGCTGAGCATCTCTAAAAAAGCTCTAGTTCAGGAACAGCTGCCAAGCTAAAAGTTATCCCATTATCAAGTGTCAGACTTCACTCTGATCATCCAAAGAGGGATAGTGAGGATCTGTCCCCTCCCCAAGCTACCCATGCATACTGACTCTCCTCACTGGATCACTACTGCAATCTGGTTTGGAACAGCCAGCAGTCCAGCCCTTCTCTGAAAAATAAACCATTCTAAGTTAACCCCAAGCCTGAACAATCTAAAAATTCCAAGGTTCAGTCCTGTGATATGTATCTCAGTTATCAAGTGTGGGATGTTTATTTTTAAATGCTGCACATGACATGAACTAGGTTATTAACTTGCTCAGCAGTGCCTCTATTTCTGTGAGTCAGTGGAATGAGAAAAATCTAGGTTAGGTTAGCCTCTTAAATTATTGATTTTCAGTTTCTTTATTTTACACTAGAAATTACACAGTGGTGATGGGCTAAAATACATGAAAGACCTCTTCAAACAGAAATTTCTTATGATCTTATTTTTCCCTCAGTACACCCACGTACCAGCACATTACTTCATTGACAGGAGGCAGTCAGGAGAAATGGCTGCATTGCAATACTGCAGTAAGCAAGAAAATTAATCTAAATAGTATTTTCTGATAATGTGTTCCAGAAAGTTTATTAGACTCCAGAATATCAGCAACTTATCTTTAATCAGTATCTTGTTTTCTTTGCTTTTATAGCATATTCTTGTGACATTGATTAGTGAAGTGATTAACAGATTTTATGCATTAGAATTACTACATATATTCACAGGGGTTATGTCCCTATTTTTCCTCCACATTTCCCCTCCTATCTATCCTGAATTCCTGCATCACATTCTGTTTCTCTTGATGCACTACATAAGAAAAAAAACTCTTATGAAAAGTATGTGTATTAACAGTGTAGAGAAAAAAATTGCATTAAATAGATTACAAAGCACATCCATTATTTAAAGGTGTTTGGCTTTCTCAAGCTTTTATATAGATTTTTATCCTTACAGGCCTGGTCTTAGATGCTTAAATTACTTTTATGCTCACCTACTAATGGACTGCCTATATTCCTGGCAAGCCCTGTGTGCTTTTTAACATAAACCCAGCTTTGGTTAGGGTGACTGTGAGTAGCTGCTGAGAGCTGGTACTGTGTGTTCAAACCCACAGCATCAAGGAAAAACAGCTTTCATACCTATACCTTCTCCCCAGCCACATTCCCCCTGGAGATGACCCAGCTGTGACTGTCCACACCAGGCTGACAGCCAGAAGCCTCTGGCAGCAGAAGGCAGACTGACACAGACATGCCACAGGATCTGGCCTCAATCTTCACAGATTCTGTTGCAATTCACAATATCATTATCTAACCAGTGTGTGTAATAGCTGTTTTCCATTCTTCTCCCTAGCAGGTGTTTTTTAGCAATATAATGCATTATTGATATTGTCCCGGGCACTTAAAAGGCATCTTCCATCTGCACTGGCAACACTTGCAACACTCATTATCATACAGTAAGCAATTGTCTTACTTTCACTAAGCTTTAATTATTACCACAGCAGTTGTGGTGACTGATACGTGGTTCTTCTCTTTGGAAGATGAGAAAACTGAGGCAGAAGCTGCTGAGAAATGTGTCCACATCCCTTTAAAAGGATCTATGCAATGAACACAGATGAAGGGGGTGCATATGACTGCACACACCACAAAGGCACCTATGAGTCCTAAGGCATGTGCATTTAGAAGAGGTTGCACAGTGTGCTTGGGACCCTCCTGTTCTGGTCATAAAGTATTTATCACATGGGAAACAAATATACAGGTAGCATTCACAGAAGCCAATACTCTGCCAAATATTACTCACGAAATATGATATATTTAGAGGAGATACACATTGGATTAATTAGTAGTTCCTTCTAATTATAATGTAGAATCTAAATATTTTACAGGAACATTTTTGGTTAGAACTTCAGAAGTAGAATATTCTATGTATTCAAAGAAACTCAATTCCCACACTTGGCATGGCACAGAAGTAAATGATCCTATCTTTCAGGTTATCAGTATGACCATTCCCTAGCAAGAAACCTCAGCATGCAAGATCAGTTTTAATACAGCCACATGAACAATTTTAAGGTTCATTCTGCAGCTGAGAAGATTGGCTGAGATTAGAGCAACACATTTTACACTTAAGTAGACAAGAAGCAACTGTTTCCTATTTGGGTGGAGGAGTGAAGAGAATTTCTTGCAGTGAATGCAAACTTGGAAATGCTTACAAGCACACAGAAAGTTTCCCTCACTTTATCAGTGAACTGTTACATTAATTAATACTAATTAATATTGAGGTTCAATATTGAAAGAGCTGCTGCTCATTTAACTTTATCAAATTCAAGATCAGGCTTGGGCAAGCTCTAAGGTAATTATTTTTGTAAGGTCAATAGTGTTAATTATTTCAGTGTTAAACATGTTGATAAACTGCATATTGTAATAACATGGCATCAAAATGCTGTGAAATTAGTTAATTGAACTAAGAGTCAATAACACCTCAGCACAAGAGTACACTCACTGCTTTATAATAAACAAAACACAAATTATCCCAATTCTGCCAAGTTTGTAGGTGTGCTGTAATGACTAGATGGACACATTTAAAGGCAAGGCTCCAAAAGACAGTACTGGAGAAAACAATGATACCTTTCACTTGAAAAATGAGAACCTACCTTTATTATTTTCTTTATTGCATTCATTCTTTTAAGTTGCAATCCAATATTGTAAGCAATGCTGTTAGAGGACTGTCTGAAAGTTTGACAATAAAGCGTGAACTGAATTTCAGAGGGATTGCAGTGCACAAGACAACACAATTTGGCCTCAATTACTTTTTACTGGTCTTGTATTTCCCTGCATCATCAGTCAGCAGCAGGTTCAGAGTATTCACAAGATCAGTATTCACTTCATCTGTGGAATACATGGGACAATTTACTGCTACAGAAGTTACTTGTGCAGCCTTAAACCACTCAAAACAGCAGAAGGGATTTAGCAAGTTGAGCCAAGATTTGCTCTGGGGCCTTGTGCTGTCATTTCAAGCAGTTCTTTCTGACCTGTGAGGACTTGCTGATAAGGGGTTCTATGGGGCACGTGTCTGGAAGCAATGGTTTGAGTTCTGACAACTAAAAGAGATGACACCCGTGCACTTGGCCCTGAACTTTTCCCACATTAAGGAATAATTAATTTGGCTAAAATAAATTCGGAATAATAATGAGCTGCCCCACAGCTATCTAGCAACTCTCCTCTATTTCTTGATCACTACATGGCACCTGAGAATAAAAATCATGTAAACATACCCTGACTCAAACCACTGATCATTTGGTGACTGAACTACAATATCACCTGGTTTTTTTCAGATTGAACAGTATCTCACATTTTGAAAGATCATTTTCTAAAAGCATCTGACTCCCATCACAGGGGAGAGCAGCTCAGTTCATCTAGTTAAAACCAAAATCAAGACTGAATAGGTTTATTAACAACTTGTAATTAACTGAATCTGTGGGCTACACATTCAGGATCAATACAAGTACTACAGACAAACCACAGCACTAGGCACTTAATCATTAATAAGCCTCCAAATTTCTGAATCCCCTTCTCCAGTCACACCTGGCACAGCATGCACACACACACCCAAGGAGCTGTGTGTGCACCCCCCAGCAGCCAGAAACTCTGAAAGTTTGAGTTTACCTGATGCTAATGAGACAATTTACTAGTATATCATGTAAAAATAAAAGCATAATTATGTATCACAGAGAACTCATTTTAAAATTAAAAAAATTAAACATATCACTCCTTTTTACATTCTTATGGAACATTATTTCTTCAGAAAATATGCTATTTCACCTAATCACATACCACTGTGTGGTATTAAGCCTCTTTGTAAACATATTAATTCCACTAGGGACTTGTTGCTAAAAAGGAAGTTATTGCTGTCCCCTAAATTACAGATTTGTTGATTGTTAGGAAGGTCAGCATCCCAGATCATATTGACTCACATTACTTCCTCCTAGACAGTCTAATATGGGACAGCTGAATGAATTTGAAGCCAACCAATACAGCCAAGATTGCTGAATAATTCTCATATTTGCTTTCTTAGCTTCTAACAGACCCCCAGACTCCCAGTGCTGGAACAGCTACGTGTGTGTAACCACCAGCTGACACCTATCCATATGCTTTGCATGCAAGCTCAATTTCTCCTGTCTGCTCTTAAACTTCATATAACCCTGGTCAATGGGAAACTGAAGCATCCATCAATCCTAGACTAGCAATGAACTCTTGGGGTAGGGGGGGGTTTATGGGTTTATGTCATTTTTTCATTTATTAAATGGTGCTCACATCAGCTCAGAAGATATTTTACTAGGATGTATTTTTCTTTATGGCTAGAATATGTGATTATGTTTTAGAATGCATTTAAAAAAAATAAATTTCATTTGTGTATTTTTTACATATTTATATCACTGCTCACTATAGAAAGGTTTATATGGTGAAGATGACAATTCATCTACAACATCAGCCTGAATCCCCTGGAGCCACTCTTTAGTCTAGAGCAATTGGTCTTGTGCTCCGAGTGATGCCAAGGAGAGCTGTGTAAATATTTGCATTAATGCATTTGTTTTTCTAATTTCAGCATGTGGCAAATTGATGAAAATTACAGGCCCCATTACAGTCAAGATCTCCGGAACCCGATTTGGAGCCTGGATGACAGACCCATTAGCATCAGAGAAAAATAACCGAGTACGTCGAGGCACTGAACAGCTTGGTGTTTTCTGGAGTTTCACTTGCTTTATTTTCATCTTTAATAACATCTTTTCCCCCTAGGATGTTACCATTTCAAGTGTGTTTCTTTTACTTCAATCGTTTTCGCTGTTACAACACATTTGGTGAAAAAGCATTTGAGAAAATGTGGTGTTTGTGCAAACCCTCCAAAGAGAGGAGTTTGCTGGGTGCCTTGGTGCCAATTCCTTCAGCACTTTCAGGGATGGCTTTACACTCCTCTCAACTCACTAGACAGCATTTTTGTTTTAATCTACCATATTTAATTGACCTTCAGTGTTTAAGAACCCAAGGAATATCAACACTTTTAGCCAGAAGCATAACCCACAATGCAGCACTGTTAAGATTTGCAGGATTAGGCCTTACAGGAGATTTATTTGCCACAATTTATATCACTCTTTGGATCTACAGTAAGATGCCAGATTGGTCACAGCTTTCAGGATGTGTTCTCTCAACCAAAGGGATAGAGGAAAACCAAAGGCAATAGAAAAAGCACCATACAAATGGTAATAAGTACAGATTTGTGTGCAGCTCTCCCCTGCCCACTGTGTCAATGCAAGTTTACTAGTGACCCCAAGTAGCTCAACTAACTTTAGCTCAGCCCCATCATGTCCTGAGGAAATTTCTGCCACCTCAGAGCACCAGAGGCTGCTCCAAAATTCTCCTCATGGGACCCTTGCCTCCCCCAGCACTTTCTCCCCAGTGTGGCCCCCACCCTGCAGCCCTACAACCCCCTCCATCTTCCCCTGACACCCTCTTAGAGCCACACAAGGACTAATCATGCACATGAAAAATAAAATAAACCCTATTCCGTGCAGCATCTCAACTTAATAGGAGGATGTGGAGTTCAACTGGTGGTTTTGCTAATGCCAGTTTTGAAATTGGCACAAAAAGTCCATAAATTATTCTGTTCTTTTGTTAGGAAAGATTTAATTTGTCCTCTGACAAACCAAAAGGAGAAGAAGCAAAATGCAAGAGGAAAAAATGAGCGAATGAAAGTTGGCATACAGAACATAAAAAAAAAAAAGTTTTGTTTTCTTTTGTTTTAATAAAAAAAAAAAAGTTCCTAAACACTACTGATTTCATTCCTACTGTATTTGGTTTCTTTCCAAAGAATACATTTATTTTGACTAATTAGAGGTTCATCTAAAGAACATTCAACCAAGTTTATTCCTAAACCTAAATCCAAGCTTAGCTCCCCTGCCATTTCCCATCTCTCTCTGATTATTAGTCTCTAGGAATACCTTTAAGTAAGTCCCATATAGAAGAGACCTAAGCACTGAATAATCCACAATTAAACCTCTCTGAAAATGCAGACACTAGCTAAGTAACAGTCTTCATGAGAGTTCACCCGTATAGGTAAGTTTTGATTTAGAAATTCAAGAGCTCCCTGTGCTTTTGTAAGAGGAATATGGACAAGATTGTACTTTTATAGCCTGCTAAAGTATTTTTTTTCCTTTGCAATGTGTCCATCACTCCATATCATGATCATGTACCAGAGACTGTGTCCCAGTTGTTTACTCCCAATATTTGTTTTCTTTGCAGGTCTGGTACATGGATAGTTACACTAACAATAAAATAGTCCGTGAATATAAATCAATGGCAGACTTTGTCAGCGGGGCTGAATCAAGGACATACAACCTTCCATTCAAATGGGCAGGAACCAACCACGTTGTCTACAACGGCTCCCTCTACTTCAACAAGTACCAGAGCAACATCATCATCAAGTACAGCTTTGAGAGCGGGCGGGTGCTCGCCCAGCGCAGCCTGGAGTATGCTGGCTTCCACAATGTCTACCCTTACACCTGGGGGGGCTTCTCTGACATTGACCTGATGGCAGATGAGATTGGGCTCTGGGCTGTCTATGCCACCAACCAGAACGCGGGCAACATTGTCATCAGCCAGCTAAACCAGGATACCCTGGAGGTGCTGAAGAGCTGGAGCACAGGCTACCCAAAGAGGAGTGCTGGAGAATCCTTCATGATCTGTGGCACATTGTATGTAACTAATTCTCACTTAACAGGAGCCAAGGTCTACTACTCTTATTCCACAAAAACCTCCACGTATGAGTATACAGACATTCCTTTCCATAACCAGTATTTTCATATATCCATGCTTGACTACAATGCAAGAGATAGAGCTCTCTATGCCTGGAACAACGGACACCAAGTCCTGTTTAACGTCACCCTTTTCCACGTCATTAAAACTGAAGATGACACATAACTTGCTCTCCCTTCCCCTCACCTCCCTCCCTCAAATCACTGTCATTTGTGATGAACTCTAAAAGCATCCATCTTTCTCAGTTTCTTTCAATTATTTTTTTTTCATTAAGGAAAAGCAACATTTTCTACCATATAAATGCATTTCAAAAATGACCTGTTGGAAATAAAAGTATTTTAACTCATGATTCTACAAGGTCTGACAAGACCTTATCTTGAAAAGCACTAAGGAGGATTTAAGTGGCTAAAGACAGTTTTTAAAAGATTATGATCTGCCTTATTTTAAAGTCAGAGACTAATGGTGGCTTAAATGCATGAATGTCTTTTTTTACCTCATTTTTGTTTTTAATCTATTGCTCAACATGAGGAAATACTTTGGTAGTCTCAGACACAAACTGCACATTCTATTTTTTTATTTGTTCCAAAAGATAGATTTAGGAACTTAATTTCCTGGGGACATGGAGTAGGATTCATTTTGCCATCATTCAATTTCCAATGTGGTGCTGTACAGTATGTTTTTAAATCTCTTGCATACATTTTATCAAGAGTATGTATTTCTACCATTGTAACCACCATTGTGCAATTGTATCTCTTCACTTATGTGAAAGTAAACTAAGTACTATTTTTTATAAAATATATTGAGGCTTAATTGTAGTTCTGGCTGTGGGTCAACTCAAAGTGGAAAAAAAAAACTGCATCACCTTTGCGGGCTGCTCCAGGGCAGTAAGCTCAGTCCTTAATCTGCCCATCTTCTTACTCAGAATACAATAATATTTATTTGTTGGCAAAGCTCTTCTCTGGGATGAGAGTAATCAGGGAGAAAATTCAAAGGAAAAGGTTCAAAGCCCAAGTGATCAGTGTGGCATCCAGTAGCCACCCTGTTGCCTGCCCTGGATACAAACACCCCCAACACTGAGGCCAGCTCTTGCAAAGAGGTTTGTGTTTTGCTGGCAGTAGTATTGTTACTTATGGTTAAAAATGAGGTCTCTAAGAAACAAATATTTCTGAAAGCTACGTGCTTGATACACTATCATTCATTAGAAATTGAGGGAGTAGATATTTTGTTGAGAAAACAAAAGGTGCTACTTAGCTGTTTTGCAAACATGGAAAGAAACTAACATCAACCACTAGTATGTTTTATTCATCTGGGCTATCACATAATGAATGCAATGAGGCAGGTATCTAACAAGTTGTGTGAAAGCTGCATTCCTCATTTAATCCAAGATTCTCCTTACACTTTGAAATGCAAGAATGCCTACAAAAATGTTCCTATCAAAGAAGAAGAAAAAATAAATAACACCTGGCCAGATCTATCTTGAAATAACTTGATTTGCTAATTCTTCCAGCGTATCAGCTGAGACCATCTTGAATCTCAATGTTTTCATTATAAATATATATAATTTATATACATTTATAAGTCTGCTTTACAATATAAGCACAGGTGCAGCTGAACAATAAATTGCCTTTTTTAATACAAGATATGAAACTACTAATTAAGGTTGAGAACTTATAAAGGGGGGAAAACCAAAACATTAACATTACAACACAACCAAATAAAAGTTCCTCTCCCACTTGTATTTTCTCACTCCTGCCTAGATGAAATGACAGCTGTGATCCCTTACAGTCAGTTACACTGGATTTGGAGACAATTTCAGCTAAACAGCCAAATTAAACCAGCATGCCTGTATTGACAGTGAAACCTCTTCTGTGACACAAAGTGTACACAGCTACTCATTTGTAAAGGTATTTTATGTCATATAGGAATGCTTTATGAAAATTAATTTTGTTCAGGTTTTTATCAAAAGGCCCAGAACAAACCTCAACCTTTCCCTCATACAAAATAACTTCAACAAAACAGAACTCCTTAACAATACATCATTCTTAAAAACATTAGTTGCTGGATTGAGAAATTCAACATTTCTACTGCATCATCATAAAATACATCAAGAGTCAAGACACGAGGATCACTTTATGTGAAAAGGATGATTAGTGCTGTATTTCTTTATGAAACTTTCATCCTGTGTAATTAGAATGCATACATTAGTACAAGCTGGTAACAGTTCTTACAGTAAGATTGATCTCATCTGATTTTCATGCCATTTAGCCATTTAAGGGGTAACAGACTCCTATTAATCAAAGGAAAGAAACAGACACTACTGAAGGGTGCTAGAGATGGGTGGATAAGAGAAGTAGGAAAGGCACCTTTGAAGGGTGATTTGTCTTACTCATTAAGCTTCTGTGCTAAAGTATAGAATTTATACCTTGATAAATCCTGCCTTTCTAAATTAGTAACAATGGGTTGGATTCCAATACCTTCAAACATCAAATAACAGCTTACACAGCAGCGAGACAACAAAACCAGATGAGAAAGTAAACCAGCACTGCTGCCTGCTAAGGAGCTTTCCTTTTTCTGTGAATTAGTGTTGATGACCTGTCTTTTGCAGATTAAAAATTCCAAAGTCGTATTCCCAAAAGGCTGCAAACACCATGACCTCAAAAAGCAAATCTGAGTTACAAGATCTGACTTCATAATTGCTCAGGAACAAGCAGAAAATCTCCCTAATGTAGCCACAAGCTACATAGATATCAGCAAATAACATTTTCCTCTTCTGTTGGAAGCAGTTTGTGATGAGAAGGTACTGACAGGATAAGGGGAAAACAAATAAAAACATCTTAAACATAGAAAGATAATTGTAGAGCCTATTTTAGTATCTAGTGACCTCCTGCTTCGAGGGATAAAAAGTAAAAAGATCACATCATTCCTGCACCCAAAACACAGCCAGGAGCCAGCCCAGCAGCACAGCTCTCCCCAGGACAGGGGAACACCCCACAAAGCTCACAGCTTTCTCCCTACAACAGGCCAACCATGACAAAATGGGTAGAAAAACCTCCTCAGAAAAAGCTTCTTGACCAGTAATGATCTTTTATAGTCCCTTCTGGCAGTTTTTTCCAGTCTGCTGTTCTGCACATAGGCTGCTCAAGCTGCCATGTCACAGCATTCAGTGACTCTGGGGAACCTCCTCCACACTGTAGTCACTATGAGAAAAAATTGTTAAAGTTAAAAAATGTTAAGTTGTTTGAAAGGTGACCACATGAAAAATATTTGGAGAGGAAAACACCCATGCAGCAAAGCTGTTGGTTTAAGTCTCCAAAAAGGAAAGTACCATATTGTATTGCTGAGTTGGTACTCCTCTGATTTTCTTCAGCTTCCTGAAATCATTCCCTTAGTTTCCTCTCACACTTTATCAGCCACGTATACAAGCCACTCATTATTTCTCTTTATAATTTATCTTTATTTTTGTTCGTTCTATTCATCTTGATTTTCATCTAAACCTGACCCAACACCTCCCCAATCTTGGAGTATGAATTTTAACTAAGGGCTGTTCAGACAGAACTCAAGCTGCACAGAAGATTTATTGCACAACAAGCTTCATCTGTAGAAGGCCTAAATTTATTTTCCCAGTTACATAAAATTTAGTTCTAGTGTGCCCATAAAACTGCCTACCAACAGTATGGATTGTAGATCATGTGTTGCTCTACAGATACAATTTAAAGCAGATTCAATATCATTTTCTTCTCATTTATTTTTAAGGCAAGATTTTGTTTCATATCTGCAATAGTGAGAAATAAATTAAGAATCTCTTTGTCCAGAGCAGGTTTAGACATTCATTTTAGACATTACAACAGTTTCCCCCTCCATCAGGAAAGAAAGGAGACTTTTACTTATCTCATACTTGAGGCTGAGCAGTTTGGACAGAGAACAGTTCAGCTTAAGCCTGAATTCCTTTGGCTCAGCAGCATCATTCATTACTTCTCCTGCAGAGCAAACATCTGTGCCCAAAAGTTCAGCTCCCAAACTCTTACACTCCTTTTTAATGGCCTTTCCTACATTGCTTTCTACCTAGCAAGGAGGCCTTTGTTCCTTGGAAAGGTGTTAATTTTAACTCATTTGGCAAATGTTGGTGTACTGTTATTCTAATAGCATGACAGCATCATGGTACAGAACAGAAAAATGACACCATATACAGCAGAGCCCCCAGTCTGAAAGGCAATAAACACTGTAAAATAGAACATATTAAAATAAAGAAAATTAACCCAATGTTTTGCAATATATCCTCTAGCTTAATAGCTCAGTTAGTTACTCAAAAAAATATAATAAATACCAACCAATTTCACTGGTATTTACTGAAAGTCAATGTGCATAACATGTGCCTAGATAATTACAGAATTGGATATTTATGAACGATATGAAAATGGATATTTATGTCATTTTACTGGCTCGCAAAAAAAGCAGAAAATATTATAAGTATGAGCATGGCACATTGCTTATTTGCTGTATTAAAACAGAATAAGAAAACATATGGAGATATTTTATAGCACAGTGTAAAATGATACTGATAAACTAGGAATCACTATATACAGTGCATCAAATACCTCTGGATAAAAGAGCTACAGAAATTTCAGTACAGAAGCACAGCTGTTTTTGCAGATAATATAGACAAAGATGCATATATACAGATAGATGACAGTACCTGAATTCTGCATGGTATTTACAGACATTCCTGAGAGAATATAACATCTCTGGTCAATCACTCCCTGACTAAAGAAATAACAGCCAGAAAAAAAACCCCAAACAACAAAACACACCAGGAATCTATCCCTTTGTTAGTCAAACTCCCTGAAATTTAGATAGTTCTTCTACCCAGGCAGTTTGTCATGCCTTACATGTCATGCCAGGGATAGTGGGACAGCCATGGACCCCTTGTGCCCAGGCAACTACTACTGTGCAGTGCAAGCAGCAATATATTCATCCTTTGGAAACTGTAAAGCTCTTAGCAGATGGTCCTGAGAAATCATAATGCTCCCCCTTGCTCACCTGAATTATCAAAGGAGCCTTTTTTAGTAAAGCCAAGCAAGCTGTACAGTCTAACGAGCCTTGTAAAGAAAATAATCAGTGTAAACACCTTCTATCTGACATTTTCATGTCACTCCCTAGCTAGTCCACTTAGTGACACAGACTTATGATATTTTTTTTTCTTCCATGTTTGCCACCTGGCCTCTTAGGAATTAATTGAGCAAGACAGGAAAGACTTATTACAAAAAATGTTAATAAATAAGCAGACAGCTACAGCAGGCCTAGAAAAGCTAATCAGGCTTTTTTACAACTTTTTTTCTAATTTGCATTCTTCTGGGATGCCTTAACTCATCTGCTACTAAATAGGGATTCCTCTGGCCTGGCAAATAACCCATTGAAATTAGGATATATTTACATACAGTGACATAGAAATTGGGCCCAGTGTCATGTTTGGATACAGTGCTGTCTGAATCCACCCATCAATGTTATCAGCTGGGTTCTTGTTCACTGACACTCCTGTAAAGTTTAAGCCCTTTTACAACATGTTAAGTTACAGAAAAGGGGCTTTGTCAGCAAAGCCAGCTACGTGGGAAATGTCATGTTATGCCTCAGTTTTCTTCAGTCCACCCCAAGCTACCAGACTCAAGAAGGAGCCCATATTGGAGTCAGCTCTGGAGGAGGGTAATAGTGTGTGAAATAGGAAGGGTCAGATTAGGTGATGCATTATTCATTATAGCCTTAAAAATCTGACTGTATGAATCTCTGACATAGATCCAGAGCATTTATCAGCATTTTTGGGTGCATTCTTCCATTCAGGTTTACAAAGACTCAATAAACACAGAGAAATGCTTCATGAAACATAAAAAGGTCAACATTAAAACACTGTCCCATTGACTGGAGCTCCCTGCACTTATTGAAATAGTGATCTGGAAAGTCACGTGTATTTATGGAAGCTCTTAGGAATAAAGCATAACTGGGCTTTTCTAAAGCAGATCTTATTAAAGAATGGTTACTTGGGGCTGTCTTTTGGTAATACATAAGATACCAGCATTTAATCTATTTTTAACCATTTGTCCTTAACACAAAAATCATTAACTTTGGGCATTTATTGGATAAGTAATTTACTTGGAAAAATTGTGGTGTGGTTTCTGCTTTGGCAATGACTGTTATAGACGTGGAATGAATCAAGGCTGCAATCACAACTTTCTACAAAGACTATAGTTTTACATTCTCATCAGCAGTAAATCCAGTTAAAGAGCTTCCCATGATTCAATCCTTGTCTCCATTTCCACCTCTTCTGCAACTCAGCCTATTTGAGCTGATAAAATTGTTTGGGGGGTATGCTGTAAAATTGATAAATGGCATCATCTAGGGTTAAGTAGTAAAAAAAAGGGAAAAAAAAAAGGGTATATAAATCAATTAGATAGATACTGCCAAACAGATTGGTGAAAATAGCAAGAGCCTCTCATAAGGTAGTGTCTCACGTAGTAGTCATTGATTTGAATTAGAAAGTAAGTTAAACAGAAAAGAAAGATTTAATATCCACTATAATTTTGGAACATGATTACAGAACTGGTTCTTGAATTGGAACAAAACACAGACCCTTCCAGACCTCTATCTTCACTCTAGTAAAGTTACCATTGCACACTTAATTATTAAAGCAAGAAATACAGAAGCCCAACTACAAGCAGCAGGATGGAGTAAAACTGACTTTTCTAATTTTGGAAAGATTTAAAAGAAATTTTACAATTACTGTATTTTAGGAGATAATTAATTTATACAAAACATCTATATAAAAAAAGTCACTTTATTAGACTTTTTTTCTGGCTCAGTAAACCATGTTCAAGACACTCCAAATGTGTGCTAAGTAACCAATTGTTCTGTTTCACTGACTCAGCTGACAGATAGAGCTTTTACTGAGTTAAAATTCTAATATTCTTCCATTCTTTCCATCTTGCAGAACTCATCCATCAGTATCACTTACAACAATACTGCCTGAGATGCTATCCTAGCACTCAGCTATCATTTCCAGAGCTACTACATAGTTTTCCTCACCCTACTAATTCATTACAGAAGCTGAAGTTGCTAGACCATATAAGTTGTGTTTTTAACAATCACTGAGGCTATGGAGAGGGAAAAGATGGAGCTTCAGCTTCACAGCTACCTTGTGGTAGTATGAACCCACTTAACTGGTCAGTTTTACAGCTAATTTTCTATCATAAAAGGGCACAGCAGATATATCTGTCACTCATAGAAAGTAGATGATGTTCTCAGTATCTCAGCAAACAATCTCCTATGAGCACTCACTAGTTGGTGACTACTTGACCATTAACTACCATTGACAGTTGTGGAAAATTTCCTTCTATTTTAATAGGGACTATATAAAGCATAAATTCAAATTAAATGCAGTCAATAACAAGAGGGAACAGACACTTCAAAGCCTTAAAAGGAATAAACCCCCATTTTATCTTCATTATTTTAATATGCAGCTTCTATGAAGGTCTACATTTATATAAGGTTACACTGATGGGACTTGCTTTCTCTGCTTGAGAGCTGGATCTCTATTTTGTATATGTTAAAGTATCTCAATGCTAATAAAAGTATCTTTGGGAAATAAAATTCCCACTAGAATTTCCATATTAAGCTTTGCTACGGATAATATTGTGTAATCCCACTAAATCCTATTTCCAGTCAGTCAGCAGCAGCTCTCTGCATAAGTAGAAAGAATGCTATGAGGATTATGTTTGTGAAAGCACTACCAGCTATCATTCTTGTCTCATTCTTCAGCAACAAAATAATGATGATTCTTTAAAAATTGCTTCTAATCTCCCTAAATTAAGAGGCCATGAACAATACTATTTTAAATCACATAAGTACCTCTGAGAACTTGAGCAAGATCAAACCATGAGAAAAACTCCTGGAGATAAATGCTTTCAATAATAGCATTTGTTTCACTAAGATTTGAAATCTTTAATATACATTCATGGAAATTGCCCATCAGAACTCCAGAAAATTCTCTATTTTACCTCACCTACATCCATTTTTTTTTTCTCATTTACCATTTTCAAGTCTGATACAGGCTTCACAACTTCCACTGGTAACTGGATGCTACACACACTGATGACTTTGGGGGTTCTGGAAAGAAAGCCTTAGGTTTGGTGCTATTCTTTCTTCTCTCTAAGGATATCTGCTCACTTCAGTGGCATTAGAAAATATTCAACACCAATACTGAAAGAGCATTTTGTTTCCAGTAATGCAGCTGACAGTGGCTGTACAAACAGTCCTCCTTTGTTGCATGAATAAAAACAAATGTTTGAGGCCAAATACGTTTCTTGTTCACAGAGATTGAAGGTTTAAAAAAACCTCTCTGTGGCTGCATATAACAACTCTAGTGTAAATCTTCAGCTTTCCACAGAATATCCTTATAGAGTTTGCTTTGTTGACTTTCCCCATAGTTAAACTTTTCATATTTTATATTTAAGGTCCCTGTGCAGTTTCATTTTGGCAGCCTTTTCCTACACACTATAGCAATTTCAATTTCTCTGTGTCTTTATATGTAGCTATATTTAAGTTCACACAAACTTTCTCTGTTTCTTCACATTTAATAGCAACAAGTACTTTCAATTAATGTTTAGGGGAATTTTAGTTTGGTTTTAAGACTGTATTATTAAGAGAAATGGTGAGGGTTATGTGCTTTTATAGAATTCAGATTACACAAAACAGAAAATGATAATGAAAGAGATACATTACCACACAGCACCAGATTCTTCAAACAGCAGAAATGCATCAGACTTGAATTTAAACCCACTTTAATTGTTTAGCCTACAAAGCAATTCAATTGTATATGTTCCTGGATTTTAAACCCTGAAGGAAATGGAGTTTTAGTCTCTAAAATACTAAACAAAACACAAAGCAGAGATGTGCCAGGCTGTGTGATCTCAAGAAGAGCCATCTCCTTCCTGTTGGCCTTATATTCTTCTAGATGGACCTGCTTTAAATTTCCTTATTTATGTATGGGAGAAGCAGAGAAACACATCTGATAACTACAAAAAGCATCATAGTGTAGACAGAGACATGAGGAGCCAAGGTTCCATACCTTGAACACTGATCACAGGGATAAGACAGCTGAAATGTGCACTGTAATGTGAATTATATTCATTAAATGAGAAGTCCAGTGAAGGTTAACTCATGCTGAGTTCCTTTCATTCACTTCAGTGCACTGTAAAATCAGCTGTGATTATGCATTCCATTAACATAGCTAATTTACTCTACAAACTGTCTGGTTAAATGAAATTACCAAAATAGATAGTTAAACTGTAATTGACAGTATTGTGACTGTGACTACAGCAAATCTATTTTTTTTTTCCTCACTAGTACTTAGGCTCAGATCAATGTTTATAAACATTTAGCTAAATTTATCACATTTTTCTATTTTGACCATTATACAGCATTGATGACAGCTAGACATTGCAATGACAAACTGTCACAGCATGAAGAAAAATAAAAGTATTTACAATAATCAGGAAAAAAACTGCCACTGGCTGTAGCTATTTTTTCCCTTCTTGCATGGTTGGACTTGATCTTGAAGGTCTCTTCCAACCAGAATGGTTCTGTGATTCTACTTGAGTGCAAAAATTAGCCTACTATTCTTTTCTCATTAGAACATTTTCAACTTAATACAGAAACATTGACATTTCTATAGCAATCCTTTCAGTTTTATCCCTCAGTAGTGAAAAGCCCACATGCAGCAATGATACAATGATTTGGGCTGTACCAAGTTCTTATTAAGCACTCCAGTTCTCTGAATTTCAACATGCTAAAATGACTTCCAAGCTCTCAGGAATATCTAACAAGTAATAATTCAGCAGGGTGAATAACAAGGGGCCAAGAAAACCACTATGGTTTTTATTTTATAGGAATAACACAGCTATATTTGAAGAAAAACCAGCTTGATATTTCATTAATTTCAACAACTCATTAGCTTTTCCATAGGGGGGGGGAGAAATCCTTAGAATTAAGAATGTAAAGAAGATTTTTAAGGGTGAGAGATGTGCAGCCACACTGGCAGCAAACAGCTGAAACCTCTAGTAAGGGCTTTCTCAGTTTTCCCATTTGTACCTCAAATATGCATCTACAGCAGCTATAATTATTTCAGCAACACAGAGTGTCTCCTGTGTGCCTTCTACAGCACAAAACACCCCTCTCATTCTTAGTCAATGTTTATTTGTTTCCTCTCAATTGCATAGTTGAATGCAGTGTTAGTGCCAAGCATAATGAGAATGGTTTCAAACCTCCAGATAAACGTGTTGTCTAGAGTACCAAATAAAGGAGAATCCTTAACAAGGTGTTTCAGATACCTCATCTCCAGTGTATTATTGCCCATCAAACTACTCTCCTTCTCATTTACCATGTGTGCAGGCATCACATATTTCCTTGTTCATTTTCTTTGTCATCACATAGAGGCCCAACTGCTTCTGAGCTTGTAAGGGCAGTGCCACCAGATGTGATCATAGGCTCCCTCAGGATGCAGGAGTGTGGAGAAGGATGGAAAATTCTAGGCTGACAATGAGTTAAAAAAAAATAATTAAACCAGTAAATCCAAATAAAAAAATAGGGATATAATCAGTGTTACAGCATATATTGCTTATTGGGTTAGCAACCTGTATAAAATGTCTTTAGAGCAAATAAAAGCACTAAATTGGATATGTTCACACACAGAATATTAGTGATTATGTGCAATGTGCCATTAAAATCTAACACTACTGATATCCCTGTCAATGCAAATGATTTACAAGTAACATTTATTTGAAGTGACTGCTTTCAAATACCTTCTGAAGTCAGTGTCTATTGACATTTCATCGGAGGCAAGTTTTAAACTAATAAAACTAGTAATATCAGCAAACTCCATGATGAACATGGTGATCCTAACCTGTGTATGTCAACCCATCTAATTCCCTCAGGATAACAACTTCAGTGGGCTCTAATCCTAACTTTCAAACCTAACAGCTTTTCTGTTTAAGAAAAATTCCAATGGAATCAATGCCAAGTCAATTGTTATTTTGCCTAGAGCCACAAAATAAACTTGACAATTCTTTTTACTATTGTTGATAGTAATGAAGATAAAAAAATAAATAAATAAATAAAGGTTGGTATGTGTATGGCTTTCATCTGATTAAATATTTCTCCTGAAACAGTATTCAAAGTCTTGGGGAAAATGAAGAAAAAGTCTGAAATATACACAGTATATTGCAATAAGTGAGTGTGAAGTGCTATTTTTTAGTCTGCAATGAAAATACAGGATAGTAAAAAAAAAAAAGGTTGAGAAAAAAAATGTGTCTATTCTTGACATTCATCTGAAAGAAAAACTAAAACTTCCCTGCTGTGAAAAAGAGATTAAAAAGAAAAAAATCAACTGCACTAATATACATGCTGATACTTGCCATGTACAAAGAGAGGTGTGGACAAATGCATGAAGGAAATTTTACAAGCTCTGGAAACTCATCCCATCAGCTCTAATGCTGCAATTAAAACAACTGTAGAAACCCCAGAGATGATCATCAGGTCACCTGAAATCCAGCAAACATCACCTGTGTGAAAACATTTGATTGTCTGGGGTTTCTTTTTAGCCAGTGGTGGATCAAGTGGGATTCTGTAGTGCTTGGAAAAATTGAGATTATTTTTTTCCATACAATTAGAACCACAGCTATTTTGTAATATAAAAGGCAGCTACTATGCTGTTCAATAATGTCACATTGATCTTGCTGCCATTTTCAGGCACCTTTCTTTCCTGATATTAAAAAAAAAAAAAGAAAAAAATCATTAAAAAACCCACACCACCACACACAAACCACAAACCAGCAAAACAAAACATTCAAGAAGCATGATGTGTTAAATGGCAATTGATGTTTTCTGAGGCTAACAACCATGTGCTGCTGGTGTGGTTTGTTTGTTATTTGGGTTTTTTTTCCTTTATGGTTCATCTTGCATAAAATCCAATCTCACTCAGCTTGCTTAAGTGCCCAAAAAGCAATCCTGTGGCAAGAACATGGTTGAAAACAGCAACTGAGGGAATCAGCTCTGAACCCCAGCTCTGTGCTCATCTAGCAAATATGTGACATTACAGAATGCCTTCCCTCTGCACTTACACTGAGCAGTATTTTACAGATAAAAGCAAAAATACAGGGTGAAAATCTACTTTTATTTTTCAGGATTACTCAGGCAAGAGCTCTGAGATTTTAACAGTTTTGCCAGCAATTCTGTATATTTATTATCAGTCCATTTCAAATCAAATCAGCCCGAGTCTGTACCTGGGCTATCAGTTCAAGACTGATGGGATTTTTGTTACAGAAGTTTTTCAATTACTTGTCTTTCTGAATTTAAAACAAGAAAATCCTTCTCCATTTTGGGAGGAGATTCATATTCACATTGCTAACTACAGTATCAGGAGTTAACTTTTTTTTAATGTATTTTATTTTGAAAGGCTTTTAAAAAAATGAATAACAAATGATATTTAGATATGAACATTAGCAATTCAGTATCAAATACTTGAGCTAAATACATTTTTATGTATTTTATACATTTTATTCAAACTTGAGATCATTTTGATTCAAAGATATCTTGTTTTCTACAGTTCTCCATCATTCTCCAGTTTATATGCAGTCAATATTCTACCTTCTTTGGGAAGTGCTATTTTGCTGCTTTATTAGAAATAATTAATGCTGAAATAACATTATGGCAACACACACACTTGACACTAATGGATTTGTTTTCCTTGCTTTTAGATATCCCTCTACGTGATCTGACAGCTTAAGCCTGAGTTCTATTGAAGAACAAGAGTCAGTTCTATTAACTAGAACACAACTCATTTCTAATGAGGTATTTAATCAAAATATATTTGATATGATAGCTGAGGAGAGTGATACTGAATATCATGTAAGCATAGGGGCAAACAACAGGCCAGAAAATATCCTTGCTTTTCATTCTGAAGTTTTATGAAGCAATTGTTTCAGACCATTAAAAAATGTAACTTGGAAAACTTGTAATCCTGACTGTGGGACTTTAAAATAGCATTTGGATAAACCATCAATTAAATGACACCACAAATAAATTGAAGTACCTGCAAGGATGCACTGCACACAAACAATTTTGAACCTAAAGATTAAAAGTTACAGTAAGAATTTCAAGACTACATGAAGAACATGGATAAACTCAAAGGTGTTGGAGCCCTGTTTGTTCTCTTGGGGAACTACTTGGTGTGTTAGTGTTCTACTAGCTCTGGTTTTGTTATTTATCTCCAAGTAGCAAGAGTTTCCCATAATAAAGACTAATTAGAAGATGACAGTACTTTCCCTTTGCAATGGGGTGACCTTGCAGCAGAGCCAAAGGCCTGCACCAGCTGTGTGCACACACCAGCAAGCAGGAGGCAGTTGGCAGAAGCTGGAGCCAGGATGAGATGCTTTGCTCTTGTCAGCTCTGCTGCTACCAACACACTGCCTCAGACAGCAGCAGAGCTGGCAGCTAACTAGCAAGGAGGGCACAGTGCTCTCATCTACCTCCTCTTGACTTCAATACTATTCAAGATGAAAGGAGGAAAGTATGAAGGAAACATGACATTTCCATGGCAGCCTACAGGATATATTTCAGTTCACACTTTCTGCACAAATGGTGAAAGCAAAGGAGCTCTGTTCATTTTACAAAGGTAGGTCTCAGTCATGAAACTAAGAATAAGGATGACAAACCCCTAATTCTGCACTAAGTAAAAAACCACCATATCTACACATACAATAATAGACTTTAAAATACTGGCAGAGACTCTAGTCTTTTAGGTTCCTCACAGCAGAAAGCAGAGATAAAAGGAGGTGTAAAGGATCTGATGTTCTTCAGATACCGACTGCTTGAAACTTGACGTGAATAACAGTACTCTAATGTTGATAAAAATACTTGTTTTAAAGCAAATTTAAAAGTTGGCAAAACACTTTCAGACTATGTCTGCAAAAGCATAAATAACTGGTTTCTAAGGAGACTTTCAGCACTTCACAATCTGAAAGAGATTAGAACATTTTAACCACTCTAAAGAAAGCATCGTGCTGGCACAAATAGACACCACTTAGTATGGAAATTCTACACTGTGTTTTTAGCTACAATAAAGAACAGAAAATAGAGATTACAGATAGGACCAGATATCCTGTCTGTTGGCAGCTTCTCCTTTCACCCCTTTCCTTGCTGGAACTGAGAATCACCCAGCAATGCAGCTGCTATGAGCAATAGCCCATCCAAAATTAACACCACTGCAACCCTGTCTCAGCTCTCCTCTGTTTCCAAATCTCCTCTAGCTTGAGTGTCCCTGAAAATCTCAACTGCCAAAGCCCCAGGCACTGCTGAAGTTATACTTTACTACAGATAAAATATTTCTAAGGAATCACACATGTCAGACCACAATTAAGTTAGAAAGTGATTAGAGTGACTTCACCTTACACAAGTGGAGGTGGATGAAGTCACTCTAATCACTTTCTAAGCCCCAAGTGGAAGAGCTTAAAATAAATATTGATGGGCAGAGTTCATTCAAAGACCTTTCCAAAAGCTGTAGTATATTGATAATCAAAGAAGTCTTGGCTTGAGGACACAGGCAAAACTAGAAAATACAAATGAACTGTCATTTGCATAGCAATGGAAAACAGTTCAGGGGACACTTTTATCCCCTTTGATGCTTGTAAATACCCACACAACACAATTCAGGCCAGAGATTCATTCCCTCTCTCATGCTTATAAACAGACACTCACACAATTTGGACTGTAAAACAAAACAAAACAAAAAATTGGATTATTTTGACCCATTAACAAAAAGCCTTTCAGGGACATACTGACCATACTTACTCTGATGTAAATTAGAGCAGCTTCAAAGCTACTCTAAATTCCATTTTGTCTGCACAAGCCAGGGAAATGATGCCCATTCAGTATTCTCTGAGGACAAAGAACAGAGCAGCCATCTAACCAGATGCCTTTTTTCTGCATAGACATTTATATTAGCAGTAGGCAACCTTAGCTGCCCAATTACAACAATTTCTAGACTCTCAGTTTTAATATATTGAATATATGAAATTTAGTAATGCTGTACCTACAGATGTGTTTTTGAACAACAGCATGATAAACAGCTCTATGGTGAGAGTGTTTTCTTACATTGATCTATAGAACATGGTTTGCTTAGAAGATGCCAGATCATAGTGAAAAGGAATCTCCATCCAGTTTCAACTGTACTAACCCTATCCAGGTTTGGACCATTCCTACAATATTTCATAACAACACCAGAAATTCAGATTTATTTTGATAATCCTTTGTAGAAGATTAACTAAGAGACTGCAGTCTACACTTCCAGGTTTCCCCAGGTCCACAAATCCAGTAGTGACTGAGCATGGAATAGAATACAGCTTTTTTTTTTTTTCTAATCATGCCAAGCTAGATGATTATGTAGCAGAAAGTTGATCTTTTCAAAATGCAGTCAGAAGTGTCCAAACAGCACTTGGCTGTAAAACACACACCAGTGCTGCTTGCCACATCTCAGATGCAGAAATCTAAATGAAAAGAGAAAATTCCAAAGTGCCAGGCTGAAAGAAAGCTGACACTAGCCTGTCCCAGCAACTAGAAAACTCAGGCTCTAGGCTAATGAACATTAATTTTGGACCAAATACTGATTTACTGAGTTTGAGCAGTATTGTCTACCTCAAATGATTATGTTGAAGGGGAAGTATTTGCAGAGTTCAACACAGGTATCCCCAAGTATATATATATATATATATATAACAGGTACTTGTTACTGTGTTTGTGCTATATATTGATCCTAGGAAAAGATTAAAAATATTTTTGGTCGGGCCTTTTTGCCATTAAAATAAAGATAATTTATTAATACAGTATTATTAGTGTTAAATATAAATATAATTGCAGTGGGTAACATACAGCTTCCCATGATGCAAAGCCATGGAGAAAGCACACACATCATTACTTTTAATTAATTATATTTACATGACTCATAAGGCAGGTGCTTCAGCCCCTTGTCATCCTCACAGCCTCCACTGGACTCTCAAAAGTAGCTCTCTTGAACTGAGGAGCCCAGAACTGGACTCAATGCTCCAGATGTGGTCTCACTAGGGCAGAGTAGAGGGGAGAAGAACCTCCCTTGACCTGCTGGCCACACTCTTCTTGATGCCCCCCAGGAGAGCACTGGCCTTCCTGGCCACAAGGGCACACTGCTTTCCCATTAATAGCTTGGGACCTATCAGGACCACAAGCTCTTTTTCCACAAAGCTTCAGCTGCTCTGCAAAATGCACCAAGTCAGGCAGCTCTACACTGCCCTAAAACTTAATACTAATTAGAAAAAAAAAGAAGCATACACAAAAAAGAAAAAAAACCCAACACAACCACACAAAAAACCCACCACACACACACCCCCTTTCATGGAAAAAGCTCCCTGGGATTTTCTGCTTTTAGGTAGATCAACAGGCAGTGCACACAGCTATGCTAATAAGCATCCTGTCAGAGAAGATTATGTTGAATGCTGCCTATGGGAGTCTTAACAACATCCTCGGGGAGATGATTTAAAGAGATGTTCTTCAAAATATAATATTGATGTGTTTCTGAGACAGAGATTTTAATCCACACAACTCAAGGAACCTCCCACCACAAGGCAGGTTCCCATAGCAACTGCAATCCCACCACCTTCACACAGGCATCATTGCCTTTCCCTCACTGATAACAGGTCCTGTGGCAGCCTGAACTCCACTGGGACATTGGCTTTACTACATTTGTAACTCTGATCCACAGTGTACTACTGCACTCTTAACTTATCAAGTTATTTATGTACTCTACTGAGTTATATTTTATCTTGAAAGTCAGTAAGCCTGATTCTGACCTCACTAATAATATAAATTCCTGAAACAGGAAACCTACAGCAGTTCAAATCTAATAGAAATAGAGTAATACTTAAAGCTTATTGGATACAGATTTATTTTTTTTTAATATCTATTATTTAAAGAGTTGCTATTCTGGAAAGATTAAATTCTTCATAATCATTCAAGAAAAAAACCCTATATTTCTGATTCTATATGACTCTCAGTAAAGGAAATCTCAATAATAGAATGAGCCAAACACTGGAAAAAGAAAATATTTTACTTTAATACTTAGGGGTTGCTCTACTTTGTTGGTTATGTTTGGCTTTTATTTTCAAATTATTCTGAAATAATACACTTTCTTCTGAATTTAAGATTGAGTGGAATAAATTCTTACACAATTCCTCACTATCTCCTTTAAATTTGGTTAGCCAATGTAACTCTGAGCTAATAGTTTGGTTCAGGACAAAAAGCATTTGAAACTCCTTGAGATTTTTCCAACTAAAGCAAGCAAAAAGAGATTAAGAAAAGATACTGGGCTACACCTAGCATCCAGACCAATAGTATTTAAGCAATTTAAGCTATTCCACTAGAGTTTATATGCTGCCTTATTAATAGCCAGTATTTTAACATTCTGAAATACATTGGAGGTCAGACTTTAAAGCTATGTAAAGGTTTGCAGCTCCCATGGAAACAAGGACATGTCAGAAACGTGAATGCCTTTGATAAATTGGGATTACTGGCTGACTGGGAATGTGGTCAGTGCTGTTCATATACTGGCAAGACCTGTAGCAATAGGATACTTGGTACAATTAAACTGAACTTTTTATTATTCAGATACTTATGTGGAAAAAGACCAAATATTTTGGACAATATCAAGCTAGAACTTTGATTAGTGTATTTAGAAGTTGAAAACTTTGGCTTAGAGCAACTGAAGGCTTGGCCATTCCTAAAGTACATAAAAAAAAAAAACTCCACTTGCTTGTGAGGCAGAGACTATCCCTCTCCAAAACCATAGAAGGTATTTCAAATGCAAAGCTATGCTATGAACCATATCTCCAATAACCCACCTTAGCATAAAGCAAACTCTAAACATGACATGATGGTGGCTACGGTAGAGAGCAGAATATTGGATGACCATTGTTCTTTACCCAAAAGCTAAAAATCTGAATTAAATTTAACCTATATACTTCAGATCCCATGTCTAGAATTTAAAACCAGTTATACTGAACTATCTTACCAGTGGTTACAGCTGTGGGGGAGGCTGGCTCAGAGTGCTGAGCAATTCATGTTCTGCAGACTTCTCCGTGGACCAGCACTGCTGTCACTTGTGCTGCAGGGCAGTTCAGACAACTGCACCTTCCCGTACTGGGCAATCAACTAACATCCTCAGGCTACCAGGCTTCACTCTGCAGAGGTCTTCTCCAAACCTCAGTGAACTCCACTGTGATCAAATACTCCCAAAACAAAGCAGGGAGGGGACAGTTTCAGCTGTTGCCTGTGTTTATGCTTTTGTTTTGTTTTACATACGAAAAGTGTATTTGAGGTCAAATCACTTATCTACATTTTTAAGGAAAAGTGTGGAAAAAAAATAGTATCAAATGATCACCAAGCCATATGAAAGAGTCTGTTGCCTTGTACTTTCCCTGATATTTGCTGACAGAAATATCCTCTCCCTTTCTCAGCTCCTCTCTTTGTGCATATGCCAAAGCCTGGCACGCAGGCTGCCCAAAGGGAATAGTATATCATCTCTGGGAAGTTGTTAACACAAGGCTGAGCATGTACCCTGCCATTATTATGACAGCTTGCTCTAAAACAGAGGAGACAAGCAGAAGGAGGAGGAAGTACACAGCTCTTGTTTCTAACACATGTCTACTGTTCATTCCTAAATATTAAACTCACTAAGATCCAGAATGCAGACAGCTGACAAAGCACAGGGCACCTCAACATTTCAGTTTGCTGTGCTTGATTTGCCCCTTTTTATCACTCACAGTTATCAACAATCCTCTGCACATGCTGCTGAGTAACTTCAGTCAAAACACACCCCAGAAAGGTCTCGTGTGACACAAGAATCTCTCGGCTCTTCCCCTCCTCTGAAATGTGGGATTCATTTGAATACATTCAGAAATTTCCTGTATTGCAACAAACCACCCACAGCAAGAATCCATTGACTTGATGTTTCTTGAAATGGCCAATCTGGATCAACCACAGCAAACTTTGCCATGTCATTTAGTCACATTTCTCCTTCATTCTTCTGCTTCATTACACACCTACCTCATAGAATTAGCCTGGAAATACTTGGAAACATGTGACTTTCACAACTATTTTGCATAAAATGAGTGTTTCCACTGTCTTCTTGAGTATCTTCCCCACAGAGATATGGGGAAATATGCAGGAACTCTCCACTCTGCTGTTGCCACTACACCTACCTTCTGTTCCCTTCTCAACACTGTCAGAATATCTACAGATATTCACATACTGCTGCAGCCAGTTTGACTTCTCAATGGGGGATGGCTTTTAATATTGAATAACATAAGTTATACCTGTAACATGTTAACTTCCTAATGTTGTTTGGGGCTGAATGATCTTCTGAGCATCCTATGCTCCTGAGGGAAAGCAAGCAAGCACTTGATTAGCACATGCTTCAGAGTTTGTTTCCTGTTTGACTTGTTTTGAGCCATTTCTGAATGAAATACTGCATGCAAATAAAACTGTGCACTTGATTTGACCTTTTAATTACCTTGCACTTCTCAGAAGACTATTTGCACTGTAACAAAATGATTTGAAATACTGATAGGCTGTTTCTGCCTTGCTGCTTACAAAAAGGGTAATATTGCAACCTTGATATTAGCTTAAAAAAAGCACCAATTCTGCACTCAAAACTAAGAGCTGCGTTTTGCGGAAGCTAATATTAAAAAATTAGCTAAATTGTGCATACATTTGTCTCTTCTTCTCTTGGAGATCATAAACACCCTGAGGCAGCTCATGTTAGAGAGTGTTTGCTGTCAAGAAGCAATGAAGTGCAAAAGGAAGCCAATTGAACTCAGCAATTTGTTTACCCAGAAAAACAACAGCTGGAGAAAAATGGAGTACTTTAATAATTAGCCAGTTGTACTAGATAAGGGATAAACTGGTATATAATCTAGAATTATAATAAGGAGACTTCCTTTGGGGGATTATGGAGTATTAGCCACTATCTTCCTTGAAGATCAAGGAATTTACTTCACCTTATCTGAGGATGCTGGAAACAATGAATAGTCAAAAATATCACACACTGGCTTTTTCCAAACCCTCAGGCAGTACAGACTTTGCAGGTTTTTTACTTCAGTGTTCAGAAACCATTTTTGGTGTATCCACTAGGCCCTATCTTAGGTAAACACAAAGCTTCACAGAACAGAAATTGTTCACTGATTAGATCTGTATCTGGAGAAATTAAAATTTGTGTTATCAAACATGTATTGTTTTGATACCTACTTAAGAATTATCTCTTGGTAATTGTTAAGTTTTAATAAAACTTCACATAACAAGTAATTTACCCAGAGATAGCAATGAATTCTAATACATTGTGTAGCTTAATTGTCCACTACCCACTGGTACATAATAAAATTCTTCATTTAAATGTCTCCATAGAAAATATAAACTAAAATCTGCTGCAGCAAATACAAAGCTTCCTGCAAAAAAACCTGAGACAAAGTGTTTCTATTTGCTAAATCAGAAAATATCAAAAGACAAACTAAGACACCTAGCTACCAGAATTTCTAGAATTTACAGTTTAATATAATTAGAGATTCATCCTGCATGTGTAAATGCCATTTTCACCACACATGGACTAAATAAAATAGGTTTTCAGGAAAGCATTGAACCAACTTCAAAGAAAAACAACATCCCTACGAAGGAACATTAAGTTTATGCAGTTCCTAAGTCCTCAGATTTCCAGACAAATAATTAAGAGATTAACTCTTGGAATATAAATGTCAGGATGTGAAATCTGTGAAATAAGAAGCAAACTGAGCTTTCAAACACTAGTTCTGCTCCAAACTGAATTATTCATTGAGAATCATATTCTTGTGAATGTATTCCCCTCTATCACAAATTCCCCAGGAATTTACCATAATTTTATTCAAATATTCACTACCTGTATTTGCTGAATATTTTATGTCAACAAATTTCAATGCTTGGTATGCCTGCATAATTCTTCACCTCAATACCATACTACTTTGCTATTTCTGAAATGTTCTCCCAACTCAGTGAAATAACAATGTTTCTAGTGCTCTGATTGACTAAATTGGTTTAAACAAAAGAATAAGGATGGACAGTGAATAGCAAATAATGAAACAGCAGAGCAGATTTATGGACAAGAAAAATTCAAGCTAATATGTAAGGCATAGGTATGAGAATGGAACACTGCAATGTTTAAATTCAACCACTGCCTCACATGAGCATCTTTTAGGGGTTTTTTTATACCTGTGCAATTCTTTACCTCGACTTCTTAATGGTCTTGAAGCTGTATTTTCAAAGTGCTTACATATCTAAAGATGAAAACAAGGTCAAGAAAGGTTTTACACAAAGCTCTTGATTTCAAGATGTTTTTGAAAAGCCCATTTTGATTTTTTTTTCTAGCACTGGGCACCTAAACAAGCTTCTGAGCTTTGTGTCCTATGCCTCGTTGCCTTAATTCTTCATACTTGATGACTAATAAAAGCTCTATGGAGCTTATTTGAAGAATTTAGTTATGCATAGACAGGATAAAGACTTGTCTTGAACCACTAGATTGAAAGTGTTGAAAAAGAAGGAAATTCTGCCCAAACTCTGGTCAGAATACAGCAGCTTAGTTCATTGTCTTCAGCTGGACCAGGACTTGTCTAGGAGTCAGAGAGAGAAGGCACATTGCTCCTGCTATTTTCAAATCAAAGGCTAAAAAGGAGTCAGAAGGATAAACTGGAATAATCTCACTGGACAAGACTTCATTTGAATATTCAGTAACCTATGCCAGCAATGGCAAAAATCTGCTTGGTGAAAATAAACTTCACTAAACTGCAGTAGATATCAACTGAAAATATGATGATGCTCTTTGGTTTTCCCATGGTCTTGTGTAATGTAAGATTAATTCTACATGGAAAGAGTGTTTGTGGTGACTTTCACCAATTAAATGACAGGTGGACTAAAAGACAAACTTTGCCACATGAGGCATATATACAAAATTGAAGTAAAACCCAAATATTTCCATTTTTCCCAAAACTTTGCAGCAACCTTTAGTGACAGAAAGAGTGCTTTATAATAAAAAATAAAAAATCCCACAGCACGTACTGAGAGTGCTAACTAAACTGTCATTCCAAATAGGTGTGCAAGAAAAGACAATCAATCAGACATTCCATTACCAGAAAAGGCTGAACATGCCAATTTATTGCAGTTGAGTGCTGGACTCCTCACAAACAAAAGGGTCTGATTTCCCTTCTGTTGATAATCAACTCCCACTGCAGTTCCCAGAGCTACACAAATCAGATATGAGTAAGAATGACAGATGGATAGATATGGATTGATGCAAGTTGACAGTGTGACTCATAATCAGCATTCATAAAGTTGAATTGCTTTCCTGAACCAAGTTTAATCACAGAATCTTTTCAACATGGAGAAAAATTAATTCTGAAGAAAAAAAAAGGAACCATTGAGTGGTTTTTAATAATGTCCTTGTCTATTTCCTCACTGTTATCACAGGACCAAGCACAAAGATAAAGTAATAAAAAAAAAAAACAACAAAAAAGCCACCACATTCATAGAAAACTGTTGAAGAAATAATGACAATGGATTTTTTTTCTTCTTGTTTACAAGAAGAAACAGGCCAGAGAGAAGCAGCACTGGGAAGGCTAGCTAAGTTTGCTCTAAGTTCTTAAATACTAAGCACTGTATTTTCCCATCTAAGTCACTGACAAGCCCTTCACCCCGAGTGTGACTGACTGCACACAACTGCTACATTTGCAAACTTGTTTGACATCATTTTCATCTAACAATTATTTCTTTATAAGCTACCAAACAGATTGCATGTGATGCTTAAAGCATTCCTAGCCAGCTGACTGCTCTTCAAACAGGGAATCTGCTCTGCAACAGTGCCTGGCTTAATGGCCACACATCTCAGAGGACTGTTCTTACTGTAATTACTACACCCAACCATGGATATACACGAGTGTTTCTTCCTGACACTCACCTTTCTTTCCTTTCAGCAAAAGATATTTCTTTGTAATGAACTTTTTGTATTTACATAAAATAATAGCAGCAACCACTATTGAATAAAAAAAACCACTATTGAATAAAAAAAACCACTATTGAATAAAAAAAACCACTATT
>JAOEGS010004552.1:0-11032 GCA_025447755.1 Corythornis vintsioides | reverse complement strand
CTGGCACCACCCCAGGGGAGGTTGGGGGGGCTCTGAGCACCCTGCTCTGGGTGCAGATGGCCCTGCTCCCTGCAGGGATGACTTTTAAAGGTCCTTTCCAACCCAAACCAGTCTGTGATTCCATGATTCTAACCCTGGTTGGTTGTTTTCATGTCTCATTAGGGCTACTCAGACCAGGTCAGGGTTTTCCTCTTACAAATGACAGGGACTTTTAAATACCTTCTAAAAACAACAGAGAAAAATACCTTTTCTGCAGCTTCTACTGTCTTCTGTGTTTTCTTAGCTGCATGTCTTTTGTGATCATAGTACCTGCAAAACACAAGTTTGTTTGTATCTGGATTTCCAGCAGATTCCCTCATTTTTTACAGTGGACTTCACCAGGCTCCTCTACATCTGCCACTACCATTTGGTTTTGAGATTGATTTTTTTTTTTGTCTTAGCCCAGATCTTTGGCTTAGTCTTCCCCTGAGAAAAGCCACCAGATGAAGTAAATCCCCTCCTCCTCAGGCAGACAGAGCACTGTGTTTGGGTTGGCAAAAGGAGCTGTTTTGTTCCATGGGTCACTGTGCAGAGCTCCTCAAACTGAAACTCATGTGCCAGCTGGAGAGCAGCTGCTCTTTGCACCAAGAGAATGCACCTCCTAGAGCTCAGGGCAAGCCCCACAACTCTTCTTTGTAACAAGCCCTCCACAGAGCCCCTTCTGATGCCTAAAGAGCTGCCAACACACAGAAATGCTGCTTGCCAAGCACGTGGCTGCTGTCATCCTTACTTTTTGGCATTGGCATAGGCAGACAGGCTGAGATCAACATCAACTAATGATGGTTTGTTCTTCTGAGGCTTCTTCAACTGTTTGTTTTTATTCTTTTTCTTCTTCCCTTTCGGTTCTTCTGTTTCTTCTTTCTCCCCATCAGCAGCATCCTCCTCCTCTTCCTCTTCAGATAACACATATGGGTTCCTAAGAACACATCATGGGATTAAGAGGTGATTTTTCACCCTGAGTGCAATGCACTCTTAACCCCATTCTCTCATGAGGACTGGGGAACCCCTAAACCCTTTTCCCTGTGCAGCCCTGGGCCTGTAGGAAAAGCTTAACCATGTGAACAGCAATGCACAAGCCAAAGAGCCACAGCAACCCCCTCACCTCAGCAGCATTGTGATATGATTTGTCTGAAGCTTTAACTCTTTGATTGCACTTGCAACAGGGTCTCCCTGGGCTTGAGCTTCCTTCACAATGGCTCCAATCTCTGTCCAGTCTATCTGGTTGGCTAAGGCACTGCGGACCACCTGGATGGCTCTGTCCACCATCTCCAAGTTCATTTCTATAAGCTCTCCTTTTATCTTATCAGCTTCCTTAAAGAAAGAAAAGAATATACACCCATTGAAGCTAAACACTCAGCACTAAACACTTCAGCTGGTTGACAGGCAGCTGAAGATGGGCCAGTGTGTGCCCAGGTGGCCAAGAAGCCACCAGCATCCTGGCTGTGCCAGCACTGGTGTGACCAGCAGGACTAGGGCAGGGATTGTCCCCCTGGGCTGGGCACTGGGGAGGCTGCACCTCAAATCCTGGGGTCCAAGGCTGAGCACAGCAATGCTGAGCAGCAGGAACAGCTCTTCAGGAGACATTAGGCTCAGTCTTACCTGAGCTTGCTGAAGAGCTTCTAGTCTGTGTTCATGATCCCTACGGACATTCTCCAGTTTCTTCAGTGCTTGTTTTTCCTTTCAAAATTAAGAAAGATGGAAAAATCTCAAGACAAATGGCATCTTATCACCTGAGCTCTGCAAAACACTCAGCAGAGCATTCCTGCAGAGACAGATGCAGCAGCAGAAGAGCTGCAGAGACTCCAAACTGTTGGTTGTTAATGTTTTCACTTGTATCCTAAGCAGAACCAGCTGCTTGGAAGTCTTGGCATTTGCTCCCTGACCATCTCCATAGCAAAAATAAGGAACAACACCCACAAGAATGAAGCAGCTGAAGCTCAGAGAGCCACCTCAGCTGGCCCACTCCTGGATGAGAGCATACCTGCTGCAATGCCTTCAGGTCAATTTTCTGTCCCTCTAACTTGGAGTAGAACTCATCTACTGCCTGCAAGAGAAAAATGTGGTGTAAGAATCTCCAAGCTGCAGTAATTTATACCAGCAACCAGCAGGCAGAGGAGGTTCCACTCCAGAGAGGTGGCTGCAAAGCACTACAAGAGGAGACAGATGCTGAACAAAGGTTCAGTACCTTCCTCCATTCTACCTGCACCTGAGATGAGTTGAGCAAGACCCTCAGGGACATGTCTCCCTGCAAGCCAGGGGTGATGCACAGGTAAGTAAGTGGCCAAACTACAGGACCATGGGTTTTTTTGCTATAGAATGATGAAAAGGAAGCTGCTGTTTGATGCTGTTCTCTTCAGATTAAATGACTGCAGTGATAGACAAGTCTGCCCTGAATTCCTGCTGTTCCAACAGGTCAGTTACAAAACAAGACACACACACAGAAGATAGGAAGCATGCCTAAGAACTGCTCCTGGTGTTCCAGTTTCCAGAGAATGTGCTTAAAACAAAAGAAGAGGAAGGTTTTAGGCTGCTGAGATCATCAGCACTGTGAAGGAGAGGACAGAAATTCAGGCAAGAAGCAGGGCAGGAGAGTAAGATGGGAATTCTGGAGAGCAAGGTCAGGAGCAACAGGCAGTTAATGGTTTCAGAGAGTAATGAGTCAAGGACCAGGAAGGACAACACTCAGGGAAATCCTACATCTGGTGCCTGAGGCTTTCAAAGCAGTAACCAGGGGAGTATAAATGTGATGAGTGTGACAACTGTTTGCCTCCAGTGGAAGCCCAGCTTCTCAAATCTCCACTAACAAAAGGCTTGCCCAGGACTGGCAACAGCCACCACCCTTAGAGGTTCAGGACAAGCCTCTGCTCAGTGCCACGTGCCCTGTTTCAGCTCCAGCACCTGAGTTAGTGCAGACAAGACTGCTCAGCTAAAGCCCCTGGTTTAGTTGGCCTTTATCTTCATAAAGCATGGAGCCATCAAAATGAATCATCTCTCCCAAGGTCTACGTTCTTCATTAACAACTTTTGCACTCTCTGTTTTAATTACTCTTTAGCAGCAAGTCAGTTAAAGCACTTTTAAGTACAGTATCAGCAAAAGCACTGTACCTTATTGAATGAGTCAAATTCCAAGTAGGGACATTTTGAATGTTGAGAAAACAAGAAAGGATGAAATTCCTCATATCTGTAAAATACACATTTGATATTATCACCTGAAAACTACTTTAAGTTATGCAGACTACTAGAAAAAAAAAACAAAGAAACACTTCTAATATTTACGTGTAGATATCTTCTGTTGGTTTATCTGGTTCCAGACTTGGCTTTTTCTCCCTTTTCTGGATAACATAACCCTAAAAAAGCAGATAAATATGTCATCAGCACTTGTCTTTGAAAAGGATCCTCCTTACCTTGGCAAGGCAGCAAGTTTTAGGTGTTAACCCACTGATAGTGAGAGACAGTAAATCATTTTTGCAGGGAGACCTTGTGGCAGGAGCTGTGGGATTGACCAAATAAAGCCCTGACTGCTTGTTTGTCTTGATTTATTCCAGAAGAATAAGGTGAAATTCTCTCTGCCCAGTTTATATACTGGGCATGATGGTCTGCAAACCCCTTTGGATCAGCTCTCCTGGCTGTGTCCCCTCCCAGTTTACTTGCTGGCAGGCCATGAGAAGCTGAGAAGTCCTTGATTTAGGACCATCAGTGAGTTCTCAACATGAACCTCACACTAAACCCAAACCACAGCCCTGCACCAGCTCCTGGGAAGAAAATCAACTCTATCCAGCTGAAACCAGGGCAGTGCAGATCAGTGCTACTGAAGCACAGTTCTCCAAGGACCTACAGCATCTGTCTCTAAATGATTTAACTGCTGCACATCCAGTGCATGGAAGCAATCTGGGGTGCTTTTTTATCTCCCAGCTCTACCTGGAGCCCAAGCTCACAGGATAAAATCAGAAGCCAGTAACACCAGGAAGGAGCACATGCTGAGCAACACCTGCCTACCAGTTTAATTCTGCCTTTGCTGGATAGCTGATAACACAAGCAGTCCTGCTGAGACCCACCTTGCCACTGAAGTCATCTGTTAATGTCATATATTCTTCAGCTTTCTCTAAAGCACTAAGCACTTTTTCAATATTTTCTAAAGAGAGATAGGGAAGAAAGGAATATTTTAAAGCATGCAGAGCAGATATTTGTAGATAAATGGGGCACAAAAGTAAATCAACATAAAGACCCAGGTGACTGCTCTTCAGTGCCTGGAGCAACCTGTCCAACTTCAGCATGTTAATCACAATTCTGGCACGACTGGAAAAGAAAATTGCAGATATCCTTAATATCCTTCACCCCTGGTGCCTCACAGCTTTTAAACAGGAGCTTCAGTACACATTTCATATCTGGGGGATTTGTAAGTAAAAAAGCAATAAAAATCTACATAGGACCTTCTAAGACATAATCATTTTTCATGAAAAAAACCAGCACACAAAGCTTTGTAAACTGAATCTGCAGAGGCAAAGGATAAACCAGGAGCTGTGAGGAGTTGCAAAGGTGATTTATTACAGCACTGTCATGCAGGAGGAGGGCAAAAATCCTTTTGATTTATAGCAAATATAAAGCACATGAGGAAAAGAAGACTACAGAGAAATCTATTCTGACTTTCCTACTCAAATCCATAACTTCCTAATAAATGTAAAGCTTCTACTTTACCAAATCCCCACCATGTTTGCTAAAGATAAAAGGAGACTTTGATGCTACCTCTTCTGCACAGGATTCTTGTAAAATATCCCTTCTCACAGCCAGAGTTCACCTGCTGTGTGAGGCAGCATCTCATCATCAAATCATTTATAAACTACACAAGGAGTTTGATGTTTTCACTCTGAGATCCACACAATTCCAGGGTTTTAATGTGAACAAGGTTGGTCCTTCATTAAACATGAGAGGATATAACCATATGGTCAGAACTACAAGTTTAAGGACTACTCATCTCTTTGGAAAATAAAGCAGTACATAAACATAAAAATCACCAACTGTGTAGCACAGCCTCAAAAATACTGTTTCCTACATACCTTTATTTTCCAGATCCTGGTCTATTTTGACAGAACCAGCAAATCCAGTTTCTATAAGGCAGTGTTCAATGAGAATGGCTCCATAAGCTGTTAAAAAAAGAGCCAACAACAAAAGGATTATCTGTAGAAAACATTCACAATGAAATGTGTGTTCACATAGACATGATGCTTTGACAACCTGCTATGAAATTACAGCCAAACTTTAGAGAGGCTGGGAAGAGGGAGGGAGTTGTGGCCCTGAATTTAGAAAGCAGAGTTCAGAGAGAAAAGTAGGAATGCTTCTGAACTGAAGAATGCAGGAACCCAACAAGGGTGGCAAACTGGGTGAGGTATTAAAAAGATGAAGGTATTCCAAAGGGTGAAGCCATAGAACTGTGTAACTTCAAAGAAAGAACTAGGAAAAAGCTGGTAAAGCCCATGGATGAAACACCCCAGATAACAGGCAGCTGGGAAGAACTGGAGGAGACTATCTAATCACTATTGCTCAAAGAGCTGATGTGGAAACTTGCTGTCTAACAACATAAAGTTATGTCCATGAGGTAAAACTACCCAACTTATGCCCAACTGATTATTTCTTCTGGGAGTGAGAGCTAACAAGCAGATGGTCCCGTGGAAACATAAGCTCAACTGTCATTGAACACAAGAGTCAAGCTGTGTGCCAGGGATTTTTAGGAGGGGAATCACAGAATGTGAGGGGTTGGAAGGGACCTAGAAAGATCATCTAGTCTGACCCCCTGCCAAAACCAAGTCACCCAGGAACACATCCAGGCAGGTTTGGAATGTCTCCAGAGAAGAAGACACCACATTGGTCATTGTTCCAGGCACTGGCATCCTCCAGCTGCTTCCTAACAACATCCTTGACCTGACTCGACACTCACGTCTCCTTTTCAGCACCACTGAAGACCAGACACTGAGCAAAATGCACCAAGTCAGAGCTCTAAGCTACTCTTGGGTCCTCATCACTGCAGGATCATGGCAAGGCTCATTTCCTTTGTGCAGCTGAAATCAAAACCTAAATATCTGCTTGGATTTAAAAGCTTTTTCAGTCACAGAGGAGATTGCCACAAACAACAGACAGGCTGCTCGAAGGTCTTCAAACACCTCAAGATAACACACAGCTCCCATTTTATTCCCTAATAAAACCCAGTTACTTACGAAGATGTGGGTTGAGAACCCTCTTCAGCTGTTCCCCTCTGGGTGCACTGGATATTATCTCAGTTAACCTGTGAAGAACAACAGAGAGTGGAGATTCCTGAAGACCTCAGCCCGGCCTACTAGGCCGCGTCGCTCTGGCGACCTCAGCCTGGCCTACTAGGCCGCGTCGCTCTGGAGACCTCAGCCCGGCCGACTAGGCCGCGTCGCCCAGAAGCCACGAAACCTTCTTGGATTTAGAAACAAAGAAAGGCCAAAAAATGGGATGTAAGAGGAGAAAAAGGCCACACGGCACAGAAAGGAACCGGGGTGTGTTCCAACCTACCTGTCCAAGGTGGGCAGGGGCGCGGGCATCTTGGCGCTGTCCACCGGGTATCGCTCCCGCACCGCGAACCTGACGTCGTCCGCCTCGTCCGTGCGGAACCGCAGGATGTTCAGAATGAGGAACTCATGATCCGTCAGGATGATGTTACCCTGGGAGCACGGAGACAGGGGGGAACACAGGCTGGGAGGGGTTGGAAGGGAGATCTGGGGATCAGCGAGTCCAACACCCACCCCCACCGCCGGAGCAGGGTCATCCGGGTTGGGACACACAGGAGTAGATCCAGGTGGGGATGGAATCTTTCCACAAAACTCCCTGGGACACCCTCCCAGTGAAAAACCTTCTCCTTACACTTACATGGAACCTCCTCTGTTCCAGCTGCACCCACTGCCCCTTGTCCTGTCATTGGATGTCCCTAGCAGAGCCTGGCTCCATGACACTCTCCCTTTCCATCCTTATCATCACGAGGTCTCCCCCTCAGTCTCCTCTTCTCCAGCTCCCTCAGCAGGGAGATGTTCCACTCCTTCCAGCATCTTTGTGCCTCTGCACTGGGCTCTCTCCAGCAGTTCCCTGTCCTTCTTGAGCTGAGAGGCCCAGAACTGGACACAATATTCCAGATGTGGTCTCACCAGGGCAGGAGAACCTCTCTCCACCTACTAACCACACCCCTCCTGATCCACCCAAGGATGCCACAAGAACCAAGGGAGGGAGGGGACCATCAGCAGTGGCTGTGCTCACCTCCTTGCTTCCAGAGGAGATGCTCAGAGCGTGGCACTCACCCTGTCGTACAGCTCCACGATCAGGTGATAAGCAGCTTCATCACTTCCAAACTGGAAATCCACAATCCTGTCTATCCCCAGCTGCTTTACACTGACCAGCCTCCTGGTCTTCAAATGTTTACGGCACTGTCAAGAAGGGAGAGTGTGACTGTGAGGTGATGCCAACAGACCTGCTTGTGATACCTGATCCCAAGATAAGGGTAAAGATGGTCATTTTTACATCAGAGAGACAAAACAGCTCTCAGCAAAATACCTTGAGGTTTATAGATTCTTAATGCTGAGCCATCTTTCCCATTAAGAACTGCTGTTTGTTTAGCTTAGTGAGTTAAAATTCAAAGGGGTTGTTTCACAGAGAGAACCAGGATTATCCCTGTTGTCTCCATATGAGGAAAGCCACCCAGGAGAATCTCTGCTGAGTCATTTCAGTGAGGCTGCAGCCAGAGGTGGTGGTGGTTGTGTGAGTCAGTGCTCAGGATCCATCCCTGCAGGAGCACAGCCCAACAGCCTGCACCAAGCTCTGAACCCTCCACAGCACCAGCAGAGTGAACAGCAGGACTCTATTCATCAGAGAATCACAGAGCAGCCTGAGTTGGAAGAGACCCTCAAGATCATCCAGTTCCAACCCCCCTGCCACGGGCAGGGACACCTCCCACCAGAGCAGGTTCCTCCAAGCCTCATCCAACCTGTTCTTAAACACTTCCAGTGATGGAGCATCCACAGCTTCTCTGGACAACCCATTCCAGTGTCTCACCACCCACATAGTAAAGAAATTCCTCCTCGTGTCTAATCCAAATCTACCCTGCTCCAGTTAAAAACCCTTGTCCTGTCATCACTATTAATATAAGGTGCTCCATCCAGGGCTTGAAAACTTAGGACAATCCAACTGGAACAACGAGGACTTTGCCAGAGTAAAACTCCAAAAGGTGTGGGTGGCCCAGAAAACATCCAGCAAATTACTCTTAGCCTTTGTAAATTCACATTTTCATTGTTTCAGGCTCTGAACATCAATGCCCACACTCGCCCTTATCTTCAGCCACCAGCTTGGATCAGCAGGAAAACACTTCCACTATTTTCTTCCATCTCCAAGGACAGAAGATGAATGTTGTTTTCTTATCAAGCAGGTGCCTTTACCTTCATGGCAAAGCCAGATGGCATCATGTTCTTCGGCCACTCAAACTCCGTGGTGTGGATGCGAATGCCGGACTCCAGCAGCAGCGTGGCCTTGCAGTCTGGCCTGGCAATGAGACAAGCAAGACTCAGCACGGGGGCAGCCACACACCAGCCTGCACTGGGACGAGACCAGTTCAACCAGTGTCACCAGTGGGAATGCCCATCCCAGTCAAAGGACACCCACTTTGGAAGCTTTGGGGTAATTTGGCCAAGCAAAGGGCTTGGCAAGCAGCGGGGGTTAAAAATTCTCCATCACAAGTGCAGAGGGTTAAAAATTCTCTACCACAAGTGTGGAGAATCTTCATCAAGAAGATGAGACAGGTCACTGACAACACTCCCAGTTGGCCTGGGCACCAGTACCACCTGCTGTGTTGCTCTTCCCTTCCCTCCCCACCACAAAAACCAGTAACAATTGTGTGTTTTCACAGTAACACCACTGGATTTTCCTGTTCTCTGCAGTGTATCACACTTCACATGTTCACCCCCCAGGTAAAAATGACTATATTTTAAAAAGAATAAAAGATTTTCACTGAAAACTGCCCAGAAAAGCCAACCAGCAACCAAGAGAAACAACATCCCCCCCCCAAAAAATCTAGTTTTCACATGCACAGCAACAGCACAAAGCAGCTGAAAGCAGCTCTTACTTTTGAAGGCGGATGAGATAGGTCTTGTTATCCACATCATAAACATTGTTCACTCTCATTCCCAGCAAGCTGTCAAAAAGAAAACACGTGCTTTGGAGAATGTGACACACAAACCACAGCAGCAGCTGAAAAGCATCCCAGTGTTCATTAAAATAAATCACCCAGCAGTAATTGAAGGGATTAATGGAAGGAGCTGGAAGCCAAACGACCAAAAAAAAGATGGATAAATTGCCACTAAAAGTGCAAGGAGCTAAACAAGAAGAAGCAAAACCAACCAGTGAGGACACCCCAGCTGCAAGCAGCCAGCTCCTGAGCTCCTCACGGGATGGAGGCCAGGCTGCTGGTCCTGCAACACCCCTCTTTGTGGCAAGGATGCAAATTATACTGGTTATACTGGAAGTTGCAACCCCTCCGAGGTAACTTCTGAGTCAGCTGGGGAGCCCTTTCCCACCACGGGTCACCAGTATTCCCAGTACCACCGGGGAAACGGCGCGGGAGAGGCGTCAGGATCCCCCGGGAGATCAGCGGCACAGGACCAGGGGGTGCCCGAAGCCCCCGCGGGAGGCGGTGCGGGGCAATGCGGGGGGGTGCGCGGGAAGAGCGGGGCTGAGCGGAGCAGGGGGGCCATGCGGGGCTCTGCGGGGTGTGCGGGTGCTGAGGGGAGAGGCGGGGTGAGGCAGGGCCATGCGGCGGGACACCGCGGGGCTGTGCCTGGAGCGCCAACAGGGAAGCCGGCCGGGGGGCAGAACCACCGCACACAGCCCCGCAGCAGCGGCAGCCGAGGGGACAGAGGCGCTGCCGTGCGGGGCCGGGAGCCGCTCCCCGGGGTCCCGGCGGGACGGAGCATCGCGGGGATGCGGGGGGAGCGGTACCTCTGGCGGAGCTCGGCGAGCACGGCGCGGACATCGACGGTGCTGAAACGACTCTTCATGGCTGCCCCGGTGCCCTTAGCGGGACCGCCGCCCGCTCCCTCCTCCCCCGACCCGCAGCTGCGTTACCGGCCGCCCCGCTACGGGTCCCGCACGGCACCAAAGTGCGGCCGCGCATGCGCAGCCCCGCCGGAGACCGCGCTGCCCAGCGGGAGGCGGCAACGTGTGCGGGGCGGCGTGTGCGGGGCACGGCGTGAGGATGGCCAAGGGCATCTTGGCATGGACCAGAAACGGTGCGGGCAGCAGCAGCAGGGAGGGGATGGTGCTTCCGGAATGGGCACTGGGGAGGCTGCACCTTGAGTGCTGGGTCCAGTTTGGGCATCACTGGAGTGGCTGGAAGGTCCAGAGAAGGGCAGGGAAGCTGGGGAGGGGTCTGGAGCTTTGTGGAGAGAGGCTGAGGGAACTGGGGGTGTCTGGAGGAGACTGAGGGGAGACCTCACTGCTCTGCAGCTCCCCAACAGGAGGGTGTAGCCAGGCTGGGGTTGGGCTCTCCTCCCAATTTACTGATGATGGAATGAAACAGCCTCAAGTTGCATCAGGGGAGGTTTAGATTGGAGATAAGGAAGAAATTCTTTCCTGAGAGAGTGGCTGGGCACTGGAACAGGCTGCCCAGGGAGGGAGGGGGTGGGATCACCATCCCTGGAGGGCTTCAAACAACGACTAGCTGCAGCACTGGATGCTGCGGGCTGGTGCAGAGAGAGAGACGTTGGGATGAAGGTTGGACTGGATGATCCAGGCGGTCCTTTCCATTACGGTTCCCTGAGCAAACCAAGCAGCAGACGGTGCTGGGGAGCGGGGGGACCCCGCAGCCGCTCCACCACCATCCCGCAGGGTGCGGGAGGGCGGGAAAAGGAGGGGTGGGGGGGAGCGGGGAAGCAAAAAGGGAGCCCGCGTCTCTCTGTGTTGCCCAGGCTACGCTGCAATGGCTATTCACAGGCGCGATC
>JAOEGS010004551.1:0-69943 GCA_025447755.1 Corythornis vintsioides | reverse complement strand
TGTATGTATGTATGTACACAGATATGTATATTAAGAAATTTCTTTCCTAAACAGATTAAATTTGGTCACAGGTCTCCTATCTGTCCTATAAAAAAAAGAAACTCACTGAAGTAAAATTGAGGTAATTATATTTTTTATTCTTAATGGGGAGTGGAAACTCCTGTGTGTGGATAGGGAAACAGGTTTTAGTCTAAATGGACCAAATTCTGCCCTCACTAATTTCCCTGATGGCAAAGTCTCATTTTGACCAGGGCATTGCATCAGTGGAGCAGAGCAGAACTTGGCCTCCATAGCTATGCAATTCATATTAATAGTAACAACCTTTGAGATAAACTGCATTTTATTTCCACCTCATGGAAGGTGTTGCCTGGCTTAGTAAAGATCTGAAAATAATTAATTTGTTAATTGTTAATAAAGATCTCAGGAACAATATCAGAGAAAGCTGCCCAGATAGATTCTGTCCTTGTTCCTGAGCACTGGTGTGGTTGGTGGGACTGCTTCAAAGCTGAGGGTGCAGTTCAGTCTTGCAACTGGGCTGTTTGAATTATTTATTGCAGTTGCTAAATTATTTGTGTTCACAAACAGGCTTTATAAATGTATTTGGCATGCATCATTGCTTGGTCAGTTCTGGGTGCCTCACTAAAGAGTGAATGTGGCAGTGTATTGAGACTTGCCATGGCATTTTTCTGCCATGGCATCTTTGCTCTTGGAGTTACTGACTGTGAGGAATCACCAACAGCAAACAAGGCAGGGCAGCTGTTGTGTTTTGCTAACAAATCTCACATCACTGCAGATCATTCTTGAAGACCACACTTTGATATTTATGATTGCAAAAATAACCCTCTTAATTCCTTTTTGCCAATATCAGATAAAAAGAGTCAGAAATAAAGGTTGAGCTAAATAGCTGCTGGAAATCTGAACAACCATTCATGCATACACCATAGGAGGTAAATTTTAGGTCAAGAAAAAAGGAGGAAGAGGAAAAAAGAAATTGCATCTTAGTCTCTTCTACCTTGGAATCCCAAACCTAGGCAGAATGCTGCATAAGCCTGCAGTTTCACAGCAGGACAAGCTGAAACAATTCCTCTCTAATTTGTTTCCCCCTGTTCCCCATGCACATTTTTCTTCACCTACATTAGGTTGTCTCTGGAACTCCTAAGATCCCATAGTGAGCTGATTTGTCACACAAAATTGGTAAAATATATATACCCATGTTGTTGGCTGTTTTGCATGTGAAAACCACTTAGGGGAAGGCATGATGAAGATAGATGTGACATAAGACAGAGGGCAGAGGTAAAGAGAGGAATATCATAGTAGCCAGGAATTACTGATTGATATAAATGGATCTGAGGGCTGAGTTCCATGCTGTCGTGATATAATCATGGCTGATTTGTTCACAAAAAAACCAACCCAAAGTTCTCTCAAAACAGTGAAACAGCCACTTTTCTTGTGGCTGCATGGAGGCTGAAACACTCATCCAGGAAATGGAAATTAATGTCTCCAATTTTCTAACTGCTCGGGTTTGGGGTTTTTTTGTTCTTTTTTTCCTCTTAAAAATTCAAATGTAAAGCAAATAAGTGATAAATACCTGGCATTGCAGAGCATGGGATGTAATCATGTAGAGAGAATGTTGAAGTGCTGATACCTGCCTGCCATGAGCAAGGACAGTCAACATCCTCCTCATTAGCATTTGGCAGATATTAGAAATAATTTTTGAAGATTATTTTCTCTTCAGTAAATTACAAGAGGGGAAGGAGGTGTAAAACATATCAAGTGTGTTCATATAATATATGAGCACTCCATCTGTCCCAGGAGTAGATGTGTGTTTCAGGGCATCTCAAAGGGCACAAGATGTCTCCAGAGAAGCAAATGAATCAAACTTCTGTATCTGCTCAGAGTATGAAGAGAAATATTGGGGTTTCTGAAATAATTGGCCCCAAAAAGGAAAATTTAAATTCCACATTCTAAGAATCTTAACTGTAGGAATATCTGAAGAGGTGAGGAAATGGTTTATGACAACCTGATGATTTACACAAATATCTGCCAGAATTTGCCAAAAGGGCTGAAAATTGGCTTATAAAATTAGCAATATGACTCATGCCCAGAGGCCACTATGTTAACAAACAAACAAAAAACAACAAAACAACCCAGAAATGTAACTTCTGTTTATGGAATCCAGGTCTACACATTGGTTTTTTTACAAAATGAAGCCTGGTTTTGCTTTTATGTCTGTAAGTGCCTAGACTTAACATTTATTGTCAGTCTTAAAACAAGTGAGACTTCTGTGCTGATGAATGACTCAGTGTGTTGCTGTTACACATACAAAGCTTAAGACTTTTACAGAGAAAAATATGAGCTGTCTATTGAAACTGCTTTCTAAGAAAAAAAAAAGAATATGTAATCTAATATACTTTATTTTAAATGATTACTAAAATCAGTATTAGACTTTCAGTATACCATTATTTTTCAGTGGTCATTCTGTAGGCGTTATTATTCATCTACAGTACAGAGGTACACAAAAGAAAGTCAACTTGATTGTAGATACCCAACAGCAAGAAACGTAGTCTGTAAAAAACCTCTTAGAATGCTATAAAGTAGTGTGGAGAACAGACCTCCTCACTGGTTGAGGAGACCATCTCGGTGCGGGCAGGGCCGCGCTGGGCGGGAAATGGCGGCGGAAAGGGCGGGCAGGGAGAGCGGCCGGGCCGGGGCCGGCAGCCTGAGGGGGCAGCTGAGGCGGCCCGGGCGGAGCAGCTCCGCCGGCGGCAGATCCGAACGCGGCGAGACTGCCACAGAGCAATTGCCGAGACACCCCCGTCAGAAAAGCAGCTCCTCGGGAGCGCGGAGCGGAGAGTGGCGGCCCCCGGGCACACGGGGCACAGCAGTTCGCCCAGGGCGCGGCTCCAGCGGGGTGAGTGCGCACTGGGGAGGGTGAATCGCGGCGAAAAGCGTCGGCAAAGGGCTCTTTTTGCCTCAGTTTTTGCTCTTTTTGCCTCAGGTTTTGCTTTTTGTGGCTCATTTTCTGGAACTTTCTGGGGCTCCCGCAGGCGGCAGAGCGGCGCTGGTGCCGAGGGCGGGCAGCCTGAGGGGGCCCGGGCGGAGCTGCCCCCGCGGCGGCCGCCCCTCAACGCTGCCCAGGGAGGCCAAACAGACCATCCCTCCTCCTTCTACTCTGCCCTGGGGAGACCGCCTCTGAAATACTGTTGTCCAGCTCTGGGCTCCCGAGTTCTCAAGAGACAGCGAGTTAGGGCAGAGTCCAGCAGAGAGCTGCAAAGATGGCTGGGGGGCTTTTCATGAGGAAAAGTTGAGAGAGCTGGGACTGTGTAGCCTGGGGCAGAGAGGACTCAAAGGAGACCTTATTAATGGCTGTAAATATCTAAAGTGGGGCTGTAAAGAGGATGGAGCTGGGATCTTCTCCGTGGAGCCCCATGAAAGCACAATGGGCACAAGCTGGGACACAGGAGGTTGCCAATAAATATGGAGGTGACAGAGCCCTGAACAGGCTGCCAAGTGGGGTTGTGGACTCCTCTGAAGAGACTAAAAATCCTGGAATCTTGTGTAAAATGCTGTAAGCAAACCTGCTTTGTTTGGACTGGATGCTCTAGTCTAGAGATCCTTCCAACTCCAACCATTCTGGGGTCTGTGAATTTTGGAGCAGCACTACCTGTACCACCTCTGCAAGCCCTCATTACAGACAGGATTTAATGTGAGTATATTGGCATCTGTCTGTTACTAATACAATGATAAATGACTTGCCTTTGAGGAAGGATCCTTGTTCTCACAAAGTCAAGTAGAAACTATGGAGGCAATTTATAAAGTTTACTTTTTATTGAATTTGTTTTCTTGGAGACTGCCACTCACATGTCCATCTGTGAAAATGCCATGGCATGCTGATACTGTTGAATATAATTTGAATGATTCTAAGCAAGTGGAAGGATTTTAGGCTTCACAGGTGTTTTACAAGTATAATATTTAATATTTTCAACAGATACTTACCTTGTACTCATTCCATTGCATAATGAGAGAGGTCTTAGATGATTCTGGATACCTGTATACACTGGCCTGCTAGAATTCCATGCTGGAAGTTGCAAGTTGGATGGGCAGCATTAAAACAATGTATTTTTTCAGGATAGGTTTTCTTGTGTAGCTAGTTCTTGGTGTTTTAAGGTGTTTCAATAATAGGGAAGTTTTTTTGTCATTGGAAGATAAGGTTACGCTGGTCCTCTGATAGTTATTATCTGTGTTCAAGAGAACAAAGAGGTTAAATGTGTTGTTTGCAATCATAAGCATGGCTGTTTGAGCACTTGAAGTTCTCATGAAGAACACAGGCAACAGCAGGTGAGAATTTACAGATATATATATTGTTCTTTCTACTATACTTTGTTTTTTGTTTTTGTTTAGGCATTACCTAGAGAACTCTGAAATTTCAAAGTGTTTTGCTAGAGAAAATCCACTGTCATTATGAACAGTAAAGTGAGACCAAAGAGTGGAGATTTAGCTTTTACCACTTGACACTAACAGCTGCAGAAAATTTAACAGACATATTGTCCTAATAACTAGATTAATTTGGAAGTCCACTGTCTGGCACTTCATCTCACCTATGTTTTAAGTCCATAATGAAATTTCAGTTCCATATCTGAAGCAGCTTTCTTCATGTTATCATCATCATTCAACCTGATGGAACAAAAGTATAATCTGGAATGGAGCTCATCTACTTCCAATTTCTTTCTCTTCCTTTAGTCCTTCCCTGATCTTGTTATGCCTCCATCTGTGAGGAAGCCAGAGCAGCAATAATTCATCATGTTCAGTAAGAATTAATGGTTGAAAGTAGTGCTATGATTTTTATTATGCAGCTTATTAGACTTGGGGGAAAGGTGCAAGGAAATAAAGTTCTTCTTTATTAGGAAAGCTATTTATCATTATCTTATAGCTTTTCAGTGAAGATGTCAGGAATACTGTACTCTCTCTTCTAAATAAACTTGAAAAAACCCTCTGCCATTAAAAATGTTAAAAATCTGGAAATGGAAATTTCTGTCACCTCCCATTCCATTTGAAAACACTTGAGTATGAATAAATGTGCTATGTGAAGAAAACCTTCAGCTCTTTCTTCAAATAGCTTTCTGACACACATGAAGTGTTCCTACTCTTCCTTTACCTGGGCTGTCTGTTTAGATATCTGAAATAATTACATTGAAAAATGAGTTACGGTGATGACTTCCCTAGGAAAACAGTAGCCTAAGCTAATAAAACTGTAGTGCAGCTTAAAGCATTCCACAGGAAAAAAAAAGACACCATATGATTAAAAAGGTGCAACTGTGTTGATGGAGCTGCAGAGAGATAAATATATATGGCTATGGTATTAGTTTGCTTAGAGCAAGTGTATCAAACTTCAGCTCAGGTGCCAGTTTAGAGATGAATTTCCTTTCCTTGTCTCTGTACTCACAGTGCAGGCATAGAGTCCTGAGAACTCCCATGTTTGTGTAGATCTCAAGCAGTGCCTATTCTTGGTGCTTATTCACTACATAATGAGTATATGTAAGAATACTTCCACACTGGGCTCTAAAGTCATTTAGTTCAGTGTAAGAGCTCCTGTACTTCAAAGAACATTCAAGAGATGGTGTCTCCAGTCTCTAGGAGGAGGAGATTTCATTTATTCTTTCAGAATTCTTACAAAATACCTTTCTTTGTAATCCATTCTACAGCAATCTAAGGTCAAAGCCCCCCAGTTTCCTGTTCTTACAGTATCCCTGCTCCTTTCTTTAGCAGAATGAGCAGATGCTTCTTGCAATGCCTTTGCAAACTTGCTGACCTATGGATGATTCAAACTTCTCACTTGTTGCAGTTTTACTTGGTTTCAAAGAATATTTACAAGAATGAATAGAGGATCTCTGTTCCATCCCTGCTTCCCTTGCCACTTCTATTCATCTCCCACTTGAAAATCCTGATCCTCTGTTTGTGACAATTAATTATTAGGGACATTGTGATTCTTCAAATAGAGGATTCTAACATCAGATGGACAATAATGCATAGATAAATTCCTGAACAGATTCTGTTTTCTAGAAATTATCTGACTGCAGGGAGGGGAAGGGCAAAATATTCATATATGGTGTTATGAAAAGAGAATTTATTCTAATTTGAATGTAAAGAGAATTTATTCTAATTTGAATGTATTTCCTTTCCCTGAGTTTTCTGTGGAAATCCAGGCACCTCCTCAAGTTTTAGAAAGGACAATTCTTTTATACTGTTCCCTCATTTTAGTGAGGCTACTTAAGATGTATGAATATCCATTTGAAGTAGTAAAATCTAACACTGGACAAGTCACCAGCTTGAGAGCTCATTGTGTTTCATATATTTAGTCACTCGTGTGAGTCAAAAAATCTGACTTAAAGATCATTGTCTATTTTCAAATGTGGGAAAGAAATGAACAGTTGGAAAATATTCACAAGAGTGTCCTTAGTCTTTAATGACTCTAAAGTCAATGCCCTGTGGTAAGTAATCATTGTCATCTATTTCTAGTCACATTCCCCTAGGAGGTGATTTAGATGTGAAATCTAAGTTGCTCTGAATTATAACCTAGAAGGAATAGCTATACAAGGAGATCAAGAGATTAGACTAGTGATGGTTATTATCAAGTTTTCCCTATACACTAAAATTTAGACCAGTAAATGTTTCAAGCATTAAACAATTCCCTTTTTTCCTGTTTTGCCTTGTATTGTTGCAGGACTAAGAGAATTAAATTGCCAAAGAATGTGAAACTAGATCCTACATTTTATGAAAGTCAAAATCTGCTTGACTGAAGGATTTCTGTTTCTGGGGTGTGGTAAAATGTCTTTGACAGGTGATTGTAGCTACGGTTCAGAATGGAAAAAGAAGTGATTATTAAAAGGGTTATTAGAGTTTTGTGATTTAACTCCCAGCAACTTAGCATGGCACAGCCCTCCTGGTGGGATGGGAGGGAGAAAAAGCAAAAGTTTAAAAAGTCAGAATAAAATTGTTGAAAGTGTTATACACTGCTTACTAGAAACAAATCTATGACTGATGTTACTTTGGATAATAATAATGGCCATTTTATTCATGCTTCTGGCACAACTAATACAAAACAGAGCCTCTTTGAAACTGAGACCAGAGCTTCAGAATCTTGCATTTCTTCTTTTTTTTTTTTTTTTTTTTTTTCCTTTCTTTCTTCTTTAGAAAAAGAGCCTCTTAGAGATACTGTTTGAACCAAAAGTTGTGACTCTCCAAGCAGCCATAAGAATGCTGCTCCTGGTGTTTGAACATTGCTGAAGGTGCAACCATTGCTCTGAGCAATGTGAAATACCTGCTCATTTGGAGCCTGGCAAGGACAATTGACATGTTCACTCTGACAGCTCCTTGACTCTGACATTAGGCATGAAGGTTCTGTAAGATCTTGGGACATCTGCAGTGAGTTACAACTCATTCTGACAAATTCATTAAAGCAGAGCTTGGAAACAACCCCTTTTTCTGCTCTGCAGCTCGGGCACAATGGAGTGACTTGTACTTGCATTGGAACAGTCAAATGTATTAGTACATTAAGATCTCAGTGAAAGAAGGGCTGGAAAGTTCTGTGTGCCTCATTCCTAATATAAGACCTTGTTCTCTCACTATGTTGGTTAAAAAGAGGCATTAGACATTTTAAGTTGATAAAGAGTTTAATCTGTTGTGCACAGTACAGTTGTGCTGGTGGTTTATAGTAAAGTTCTGTGAGACTGTAATGAGTTCTCAATGTGAAGACAACCATGACTGCTAAATATCCATGTCTGCACAATGCAGATTTGACTAATCACATATTATGCTATACTATATAACACAGCATACACATAGATACCATACCCCCTAATATATATTGTGTACAGACATCCATACAAAGAGGCTTCAGCTGGACATTTCAGTTTAAATTATTTTTTAACACTTGTGCTTATTATTATTATTCAGGCCAATTTAAATCCAACCTGGTTATCTATTATTTTCTATCTCTTGTGATGCTTAGTTTCCTTAATATTTGCTTATCTTTGCAAACTTTCTCTTTGTGATAAAATATGTATGAAATTAGAGATACACCACAACACAGAAATATAGTATTATGGACTAGAAGACTTAAAATACTACTAAACTATCAGATTATTCAGACCTGGAGCCAGTCCTGGTTTTGCAGTCAACAAAGCAAGTTAGTCAAGTATTTTTTAGAATAATTTAATTCACTCTGCCCATTTGGTCAGACATAAATTCAAAGATAAACTGCAAGCCTGTAGAAAATCCCAAAGCACAAAAAACTTCCATCTAAATGCTTATAAAAAATGTCTCTGAATGTCACATACCCTCTTTGCATAATTCCTTTCTTACAAAATATGTTGTAAAATAAGACACAGTTTAGGTCTTTTGCAGAAGGGATGTTTATTGCTCTTTAATGTTTACTTGAAATGTAGAGATGGAGGCATCCTTCTTAATATTTATGTTAACAGAGCATTTATAGTATATTCTATGAATGCAAAAATATTTAGATTTACAAGCCTTTGGTCTTCTATTGATTCAGACATAGTCTAATGGAGGTGTAGCATAATGGCACTAATATATATTTACCTTTTAAACCAAGAAGTTGTTTGTATATTCAAGGCTTCTCCACTGGATACTACAGAGGGAAAATAGAGATAAAGAATGAAGTAAAGTTTATGAACTTTTCTGCTCAAGTGTATGGACAGAAAGAGAACTTCCTTCTGAGTGCGCTGACCTCCATATGGCAAGAAGGGAATGTATAGGTGACATGTGGCAGGCTCTGGGAGATGATAGGTGTGGATTGTGTTAATTTCAGTTGGATTATCTGCATCTAACCTTCTTGCCTCAGGGTCTCACTACATCAGTGAAGATTCAGTCAATGAAGTTTTAGAAATGACTCCTCTTAGCCTGAAGCAGGTATTAAGAAAAGGCCGGATAATGAGTGTGATGAATAATGAATGCCTGTTTACTTCCTAGCAAGTAAAGGAACCACAAAACAGCTACTTCATAGGTAGACATCAGAATTTTAAATATCTGAAGCTAAGTATCACAAATCCACTAAATAAACCTAAAGGAACAGGAAGCACAAATTGTAATAATAGAAAAAACAGGACCTCAGTATCTGAAACTCTTTGGCCATGTTTCATACAAATCCCATTGTATCCTAACTGCATAAGTGGTGCTAAAGAGAAACTCTTGTTCACTGTGTACCTAAGTAAAAATAAATCAGGTTTCTGATTATTTCAAATGTGACTTTTCAAGGTAGAAAGAAGCATAGATTTTTTTTTTCCTAGTGAAAAATGTAGCACTTTATATTCTGATTTACAGTACTTTTGTTTTATGCCTTCCACAGGCCAAAAAAAAAAAAAAAGACACCCATCCCCAAAAAAAGAAACTCCCAAGTTTCTTTTCTTCATCACCTTTTGTCTTTATATGAAAGCTGAAAGTCTAATGTAGTAATTGGGCTTCCTCCTAAGCAGTGGAGTTAATCAATGTATAATAGTTTGCAACAGCTTCGAATCTGGCCCCATCCTTTCAGTTTGACTTTGCATTTTAAATTAATTTAAAGTATTAATTTAAATGACGAAGAAGAGAAGATTTGCAGACCTAAGCAATCATTATCAATCACAAAAGATTGGGAAAGATTGGCAATGTCATCAGCCATCCCTTGTGCAAAGTATTTTGTTAATTGTGACCATTATTATTCAGACAAGCACTTGCAGTTTGCTCTATCATGAGTACGTTCTTTGACCTAGGACACGACTGGTAAATCTGCAAGTCAGTATTAGGGAAGATGTGCACTTCCAGCAGGGCTGAGATGTATGAGTGTGGCTGCCTGTGCATGACTGGGAAAGCTTAATCAGTTTCAGTAAATCTCTTGCATTCAATTATGGGTCAGTATATGCTACTTCTGTTGACCTTAGTGGAGAAAGCTGTTCAAGTAGCTGTTTGTTCATAGTGCTGAATGGTGTGGAGTCAGAGGGAGGTTTGTGGGAAAATGTAACAAAAATAGGCAAATAATTTGGATCAGTCAAGAACTGAACAGGATAAATGTATACAGTATATTGTGAGTGTAGTGAAGAAAAACCCTGCATCTGCTGTAATTGCTTCAATCAGTTCTGTGCTGTCCTCAACTTGCCTGACTTTGAGAAACAGGTCAGTTCCCTGCAAGCCATGGGAAAACATTTGCTGCAGTGAGTTGAGGTTTTATTTCAGACAGTATTGCTGGGCCTCCTGCTGAGGCTGAAGATCAGCTGTCAACAAGAAGGGCTGGGTTCCTGCAGGATGCACACACACTGGTGGAGCAGTGGAGAGAAGCACAGAGGGGTGCATGCTCTGCTTGCAGAGCTGTGTGGACAGCAGACCACCACCAGGCAAGTTGCTGCTCTATTGGCAGCTGTCAATTTCTCTTGGTTAATGGGAGAAGCAGCAAGGAGATGATCTGGCATTACTGAAAAGATCTACGTGGATCTGGGGCTGGGAGTTGCAGAGTGGAAGTGTTGTGAGGAAAGTATAACTAACTTATGATAAAAATAGAAATGGGTAAGAATGTAGAGCTGCAGCTACCCTGTGACAGTGCAGAATGTTCAAGAGCATCACAGTGGACTGACCAGAATAAAATGACTGCATTTGACATGGGGAAAAAATGATCTGAGAGGGAGAAGGGGGAGTAAATCTGAGCTGATGGACTAGAGCCACTTACACAGTTCTTTGTAAGGGATTCAAAGAATGATGTAGCACAAAAAGAAGTCCCAAGGAAGGCAGTGATAAAAGGCAATGCAGCACTGCTGTGAGGAGCAGCACATCTTTAGTCATGAAGGTCAGCTGCATTCTTCTTTAGCACATGGTCTGCACAGAGTAACTTTCCAGTTTCTTTGTACAATGTCAGGCATCTTCAGACATAACCTTTGCTGCCATCATTATTGTTAATTTATTTAAAAATCTTTATAAATGTAGTGAACAAGCCTTTCCACAGGCACTTTAAAGTCACAGAAAAGACCTAATAGAAACATTCTAAGTGTAAAGACTATAAGGGGACATGCAAACAAAAAGTTTGGAGCTGATTCTGAGAGATACATTGGAAAAAAAAATAACCTTCAGTGCAATCTTGTCACCCTCAAAATTCTCTGTCAGATGCAAGGTAACTTTGGGAAGAAGTGCAGCTTCCCAGGCAGCTGAATTTGCCCTGCTGATACCTGCAGTTAGAGATGGAAGGCACTGAAGCAGGTATCAGAAGTGGATTCCTGTTTAGGGAAATAACCCTGGAGTCACATGAAGATCCTTTGCCTGACTGACATGTCACTCCAAACGACTTAATGTTTGACTTCATCTGGCAGTTTTTATTGGCAGTTTGACATTTGCTCTTCAAAGTGATCACTCCAGCTGATGGTTGAGGTTTATCAGAAGGGAGATCTCTTCCCAGCTCTGACTGAGCTGCTCTGAGCTCTGGCTGCTCCAAGGACATCAAAGGAATTACACTCCAAGGTTATAAATGTAGCCACAACTATTCTGAGATCTATAAAGAGAATTAGAGTACATATATGATATCAATCCAAATATGATTACATCAAATCACATCAACAGTCTACACCTTGAAATGATCTCAGTTGTTTTTGCTGGTTAATAAACTCATTCCAACATCATGATTTTGATTTGCCTCTACTTTATGATGTCAGATAAATTGACCTCTTTATTCAAGTGCACAGTGCAGTGACATATTAAACCTGCTTCTGACATTTCTAGGAAGAATAATGAACATTCTTGGATGGGAACTACTGTCTCTGTCATGGCTCTTTAGAGTGAGGCAGCAAATTGTTGTTCTGCTACATTCACCTTTCACTTCATCTGTTACAAATATTACAGGAGACAGATATTTTCACACATTAATTAACAATTAAAAACCTTATAAATAAAGTCAGTTCACAAAGACTTGTCTTATTAAAATGCAAGCTATTATTCCAGATGACTTTTAAATAAGAAATGAACAGAAATGCTGAAGACTGACTACTAACCATGCAAAAACATCTTCAAAAACAATTTGTTGAATATTAATGAACTGAAAATGTCATTTCTGGTCCAATTACTACAAGTAATTAGGTTTTTTTTTTTAATTATGGAGGAACTGGAATTTTAATAAGGTCAATTTTACAATTACAGTTTTGAAAAAAAAAATCTTAATTGTAATTGTCATCATCTTATATAAAAAATTGAATAAACTCATTAATATCCCTTGAATTTAATGTAAATAAAGAAAAAATACTGTGCTAATTCAATAGGAAATGACATTCTAATGAGTTAAGGTTTGTTTTTAAACATGGAAAAGAAAATGTATTAGTTATGTAAGTATTAGTTACAGTAACAGAAACCCCAGTGCCATTACAGGCAAAAATATTTTTCTAGGAATGATTAAAAGCACTAACATTAAAATTTTTCCTTTGAAATATTTATGATGTAACTTTGCAGTTTACTGAAATCAAAAAACCTACTTGCTAACTTGAAGATAGATACTGTTCCTTACTTTACAAGCTTTGCTATAAAAAAAAATTCAAGATTGTATTATATCTAGAGATTTAATTTAAAATCTGTGAAATTTAAACTGCAGTATTATTAAAAAAAAAGTATAACATTTAAGAGTTATCTGGAGATACTTTTCACTTTAAACTCCATCCACATCTAGACATCTTAAAAATTTGTGTTTGTTTTTTATGTGGAATACAGTTGCAGCTTGCTAGGAGGTAATAGCTGGAAGGTATCCAAAAGTATGTTCTAGTTATGGAAATATGACATAATGGTCAAGAAAATCTTACTGATAAAAAGTAGAATAAGAGGAAAATGTTTCCAGCTGTTAAATTTATAACTAGCATTTCTACAAATCATTAAACCTTCATAGACAAAATTTGTTCTTTTTAAAAACAGTGTCAGAACCATTTTACTTGAGAAAAGCTCATTTTTTATTTTATCCCTGGTATATCTAACAAACTGGTTTGGTTGTGTTTTTGTCAATATATTGAGCAATGTTTTGTTGTGTTGTTTTCTTCCTTTTTTTTTTTTTTTAACCTATATTCTTTTCCTCTGGATATTCTGCAGCAGCAATTATTAATTTACATCCTCTTTATTTCAATAATTTCTGAAATTTTCAGTATGATAATCTCCATGCATGTTCTATGAAGTTCTTGAACCTTTCCATGTTCAGTATTATCCTTTTTTCACATTACTAAATTCAAACACTGAGTTTACCTGGCCCAAAGCTGATCCTTGCAGAAATCCATCTGATATTTCCTAAACTGTTTCTTAACACTTTGTGTAGTTTTCTCTGTTAATTGCCCCTCTCCTCCCATTGTATCATCTAGACTGGATTTCAGTTACTTGTTAAAATGGCAAAGAAGAAAATTCCATAAAGCTTATTATCTGGCAAAATTCATTACACCTTCTTTCAGACAAAGAAAAAAAAGTTTGGGTGGCTTTATTTATGATTCTAGAGAAGGAAAAAAACTTGTTACTGAGCTAACAACTCTTAGGTCACAAAGTAATAGATCAGCATTTCTCTTTTCTAAATAAAGGAAATGGATTAAGAATCAGTAGCACATAATCCCAGGATTATGCTCAACATTTGTCTTGCAAAGATAGCATTTTAATTAAACATATGTCAACAGTAAATTAGCCAAAATAATGTTCTAGTCTGTGTGTGTGTGTGTGTGTGTGCATGCATCTGCTCTCCACCCTGTTACCCACTGCTGGCTCCTCATTAAAATCAGGAGGTGTTTTCTCACAGCTTTGATGTCCTCTAACCATGCAGTGAACAAAGCAGCAGGAGCAAGTGGGACCAGAAGAGGTTCAGGATTTTTTTCCCTGGAAGGATTATGCAGTATTGGATCCCCCTGCCCAGGGAAGTGGTTGAGTCACCATGGCTGGAGGGATTTGAGATGTGTGATCATGGTGCTTAGTGACATGGTTTAGTGCTGGACTTGGTAGTGTTGTTTCCAGTTGAACTCGATGATTTCAGGGTCTTTGCCAATTTAAATGATGCTATAATAACGTGATTAAAAAAACCTGAACATGCCCCTACACTAGTCAGGGAGTCACATGGAAAGCAAGGTGGCTGATAATCTCTTGTCATCTTACTTACTTGGTCCAATCAGACATGGAAATGTCATAGTGTTTGCCAATGTCAGACTGACAGTGTTGTTAAAATAATAATTTATAGATGCTAGGAGCACTGAAATTTATGGCTGAACATTCCTAAAGTATTTCTGTGATGTAAGATTACTTTATCTTTGGGGATTTGTTGTTTTACCTTCAGCTATGCAGTATAAACTAAGTAATAGTAATTAATACTCTTAAATTCTGGTGATAACTCTCTGTTATTCCTGAGGGTCAGGATATGCAAAGTGCAGCTAGTAACTGTGTTAATGACATTGTTTCAGGCTGCACTTGCAGTTCAACTTAAAACAGTGTCTGAAAATGTTTACAATGATTAAAATAATATTTGACCTGGAGTTTCAGTTTATGGAGATTTTCTCATGACACCTTATTTTCATGAGAATTAATTATGTGTATGCATATTCATATCTAGCTGTCTAAACATATTTATGCAAAAAAAAACCCCACTGAGATATAGAGTATTATCTTCTTTATCAGGACACCTTTTACAGCATAAGAAGCAAATGCTAGTAGCACAAATGCAAACCAGAAATAACCCTGCATGGTTCTAAGCTTATCTCTCTCCCTCACACATAAACCAGTGTATACAGTAATAGCAAACATCACACTAAAATTAATTTCAGATGTTTCTAGCTAGACTGACATTTTGAAGCATGACACTGGGGGAAAAGAGGAGAGTAAGACCTAATGTATGACCTTGAGAAAGATTCTCAACTGACTGAACTAACACCATGTCCCTCGATAAAATCTTTAGCATGATGAATTAATGGATAGATTCTCAGGTTTTCTATTCCAGCATGGATACAGGTTCCTGGGGCACAAGGTGTCCTCTCAGTTCCTGGGGTTGGAGAAGTACCCAGAAAGGACATACAAAGCCTATAATTGGAATGGGGAAAGAAAACTAGTATTAGAATATCAGAGTAATTAAAATCCCATTCATCTCTGCATATAGATATTTGAGGGAATGTTATAGGTCCAACCTTTTCAAGTCTTGGACTGTAACTAACAACAGCTGATTTAATGACAGCTTTTTTCAGGAGAAGAAAGTAAAGTCCCCAGATTTTTTTTCTCCTCTAATTAGTAAACTGCTTAACAAAGTAAGGACAGAGGGGAAAGTACAGATTAATTTCAGCAGCCATTGGATTTCCAAGCCCCCTTCTTTTAACCTTCTTGTAATGCTTACACAGTAAGTAATATTTTACAAATATGGCAAACAAACTTCACAAATTACAGTCTGTAATAAAAAAGAAACAAAAATTTACTGAATTGAAAAACATTTCATTGAAACCAATTTCATTATGAGCTGAATTACCCACAGCTGTGACTACCTGAAGGATTTTGTTGGAGCAGCAGGGCAGTGTAGCTCTCAAAGCCACTCAGTTCTTCTTGTGTATTATTGTACTTTTCCATGATGATAATTCATATTTTCCCTCATTAGCTCACTTCCTTTTGTTTCTTTTTTCTTCATATCTTAAAAAAAAATAATTAAGAAATTGCCAGTTAAAAGGCAATTAAAAAATGTCATTTAATTTTAAAAATTAATTTTTAAATTGCCAGTTAAAAGCCTGAGTTCATTCCCAAGGACAGTGCCTGCTAAGTACATCATTCCCTACTTTCTCCCCCTGAATGTACCTTGTTACAACAGCTGCAAAAGTTGTCATGATTTTTAGCTAGTGTGCAGATCTCATCCATCTTAGTTTCCTCTCTGGTAGCATAACAAATACCCCACTCGAGGCCAGATGGATTTGCTTAATGATGTTCCTGTACCTCAAATTCTTTTATTCTGCCCTTTCCTCTCTGTTACACTGCAGTTGTTATTTAATGGTGAGTCAGTTGCAGGTTTCTGTTGTCCTTATAAACATCACTAGCCTATAGAAGGTGTCTGTGCTGACAGTGAGGGGGAAAGCTGTTTCAAAGTGAGTGTAATGACATAGATATTTTCATAATATATAGTTTTTGTGAACAGTATTCATGACACATTCCTTGTGCACTTGTATTTATGTGCATGTGTGTGTTTCATTAGACTGAAATTCTCAATTCTGAATTCCAAACTCATAAGCAGTTGTGCTGGCAAAATGCTAAAGGATTTGTTTGGGGTTTTTTTTAAACAGACTTTTCTCCACTTTTATTTATCTTCCTCTATTGACAGAAGCCTCTATATGTACTCAAAAGAATAATGTCTCTTCATTACTTCTTTTTTCAGCATTCCAGGCACCACAGTTGTTCTCAGTCTTGTACTCTGGAATAAAATGGAGTCTGAAATACATTTCAAGGGTGAGTACATTTTGGATTGGAATCACCAGAGTTAATGGGCTGAAGGAGGCTTATGGCTCAGATCTGAAATAATCTACTTTTTCCTTCCTTTTTTTTTCTTTTTCTTTTTGCTGGTCATTTATTTTCATAACAATCTTTGTAGCAGCAATGTCCCAGGCTCACTTTTCTGTTCATATTCAAAAGATAATTTAGCTAATGAATCATACCAGATTCACATGAAATTCATGCTATATATGTTCCATGAACCAATCTTTTTATTCTCTGTTCTGTTATGCATAAAAAGTGATAGATGGACAAGCCATCCCAAATCCTTCCCAGATTTTTTTAAGACAACTTGTGTATATAAAGCAATATACACTAAGTTGTGATGCTTTATTATTCTTTTTACTAAAATACAGAATTCTCAACTGAATCTGCTGGAGAACTGTGCGTGTAGACCAAAGAGAGCTGCTAAAATAACATGTACATTTGGAAGCATTCTGTTAGTGTTCAGTTAAAAAATGCTGATAATTTGCCTCTGTTTATTTATGGCTGTGTTGTACATTTCCTTTTCCTTGTTACCAGACTGAGCTGCTTTCTTCTGCAACTTAAAAATTGATATGGACATCTCAATAATATAAATGGATTAAAATTTCATTATGCCTTTTATTCATACATGGAAGAGAGGGCTAATTCACTCATTTATCACTAATAAAACCATTAATACATTTCATATCTAGCAATAGCCATATAATTATATTTTTAAAGCTATTAAAAATGATAAATTTAGATATAATGGGCTGATATCAATGAAGATAATGAACAGGCATTTCCTCTGATTGTCTGAATATACTACTTGAGTTCATAGTCTGCAAGGAGTTAGTAAAAGGCCAAAGAAAATCATATTGAAATTGCTTTACAAAATATTCACTGTTTATACTTATTTTTTTTATATTTAGATAGAAGATATGTACCTTCCAGAAATCACAAATAAAACCATTTCAGAAGAAGAAAATAATCTAGTTAACTTTAGAACTAACCTGGAAAGGAAAACATGAGTCAATATTAGCTTTATAACTTCGAAGTCATGACTAAGAGCTCTACCTGCTCTAAGCCACAGAAAAAGTAAATACAAATGAGACTCCTAGCAGGCAGGAGGGAGGAATAAACCATAAGATTTTAATTATGAAAATGTTTTTTTCATATTCTGCCCAGAATTTGTCTCCTAATTTCCTAAATTAGACATGAATGTAAGATGAGGATTTACACTTTGAAACTTTAGCATTATCTGTGTTGCTTTTTATAGACAATTGGCTCAAATATATATTTTTGAGTTTATTTCTTTTAACAAAGGGCCAAAGGAGCAATTACTGCCACACAACATTTAGAAGAAGAATCCCAGCTGTCAAACACATGAACACTGTGTATCAACATTTCTCTCAGCCTTGTTCTTAAACATCATTTTAAACTAGCTGTTTGTGAGGCTCTACCTGTCACAGGGCAGCAAGCTCTGAAGAAAGGCAGAATTTAGGTCCACAAAATGTTCTTTTATATAAGTTTCTTAATAGTTAATCTATGTGGAAGAAAAAGCTAGCTGTTGGGGTATCAAACACCAGTTTTTCTACCCTCATGGCATGTAGATTTGATGTGAGAATTGAGAATTTCACCCCAGAAAGAGGAATTTCACCCCAGGACAGACAATCCAAGTGACCAACCTATAGAGACACAGATGAGGGAAAGTGTCAAAAAAGTGAAGATATTTAGGTGGCATCTTATTTAGTGGTATCTTGAAGGAAGGTATAAGAGGTAAAAGACATTTCATTTCCTTTTCTCATGCTGCATATAATTTCCTATGCTTGAGTTCCATAATCCTTAGTGATTAAGAACATGTTGTACCAGCTTTTCTAACAAGCCAACATTTGTACCAATTAGTTCTACTAGAACAGACTTCTATTTATGGGTGCACTCAGACATGACAGGTATACTGCTTGGGTTTTCTGTGACTTCAGTGTAGCATAAACACTCCTCACATCACAGCACAGCAGCATCCTGCTGCACACTCCCCTGCCCAGCTCTGGAGGCCTTTGCTAGAGATTGCAAGGGGAAATGACACTGGTGAGAGATTTGCCAATGTAAGTTAAAGGGTGAGAGCTGTAACTGATGCTATGTCTTCAAAAGTTGTGCAATATTTTTACATGAATCCAAATAAAGAACACAACCATTTTACTCTAGAAAACTTACCCACTTGTCTTGCATGTTGACTATGCAGTCAATTAAATAGTATTAATTTATTTAACCAATTAAAACATTTTAATATAAAATTGGTCATTTTTATCAACAAATCATCTTTATCCATATACACATAAATTATAGTTTTGTAGTGTGATCATTTTAAGGAGTATACATGATCTCTAAGTAAGTGCTTCCTTCAGGCATCAGGTCTCAGCTAACTGATCACAAGAAAGACCTGATTTTCAGAGCAGAGTCTAAATGAGAGCAGAGCCTAAATTTTCATGCAGAATTTTTGGATGTAGGTGTCTTACATCCCCAGGAAATTGCATTATAGATAACCAGATTTTGTCTCCATGCAGTCCCTCATGTCCCTTTATTTACGGTTAATTACACAGTTTTCAGCTTGCAGCTACTGCCAAAGCAGCAGCAAAGTCATTATCAATGCACATTCCAAGTAAGTCATTTTTGTTTCTTTTGGAAAATCTTAAGTACTAGAGATAAAATCTAAAATATCTATCATCTACACTGTTTCATATCATCTCACTGATTCACTGGGAGAATTAGGGAGACTTTTACTTAGGTCAGAAATATATAGGAAGGAATAAATCACATTGCCACCTTCTAAGTCATAGTTTCAGGCTGCTAGATCTTGTTTTAAAAATCAGAATACACTAGTTAATACTTGGTTAATCATGAAAAAATTTCAGAGAGAGAAATCTTTCCTATACCCATTTCTGGCAATAATTCTTATCTCCAGGTAGCTATTGAACTGCTTAACTCATCTTGGCACAACCAGTTGTTTTGACCACATACTACAAAAATAGCTCAGGTCTTCTTCACAAGCTTTACTTATAGATAAAAATACCTATGAAATGCTCCAAACAAAATCATATTAATAACTCCTCATGAAATTCCAGCAGTTTGAGTGCTTCTTCACACTGCCTTCATTTCATTACATCTTTTTACCAGCAGCAGAACTGTTTGTACACTGTAGAAAAACTTTATATTGAAAAATGAGTGGGGAGCTGCAGAGAAAAGAAAAAAATCCCTGCTAACCTTCCTATAAAACTAAAGACCAAAATCTAAAATTCTTAATTCAAAATAATTCTAGTTTTAATTATTATATGATTCATACTATTAATAAAGCAGTTCTAAGTAATTAGTTTTACTCTATATCCTATTAAGACATGAAGAGCATGAGTATTTGTGAACTTGTGGTCATGGAAACAGAATCCACATTATTACCCAGACAGACAATAAATAAGCTGCAGGGAAGCAGGTACTGGTTTTTCCCTCTAATTCAGGCTTTCACTTGCATAACACCAGGGTTGGGTTTGGTTTTGGGGGTATTAACTATGTTAAAAAAAAAAAGTGGAAATGGAAAAATAATTCAATAATATAGTGTATCTTGAATCTGAGCTCAGTAGTCATGAGTTCCACTGTCTCTTTCAATATGACTATCAAAAGAAATAAATAGGGGGGATGGGACATGGGACACACCAAACCAAATCAACGAGAATTCAATGTGAATTTAATTAAGAGGGTAAGTTTTGCTCACTTGTCTTCCAACAAAGACAATTTGGCTGAAGATTTACTTCAGTGAATTCTAAAGCATTGGACTTTCTAATTAAAGCTATCAATAATGTGCAAAAAAACATGTATTCTTTTTATGAGTTATTTTGCCTATAATCTTTAAACAGAATTTCTCAGTAGAGTTCATAATTTCATATCACTGCTAAATATTCAGGCTGAAAAAGGCTTCTCTGCTCTGTTTTCAGTCTAGCTGAAGGACATGGGGAACACACACTGAGGAGTGGCTCAACCTGCAGGAGATCTGGATCCTCCCAGAGTGGCAGCTAGAGGCCAGGTAGGACACACAGGGGGTCTCACCTATGACTAGTTATTCTTTTATCCAACTGGATGAAGCCAAATGTGTCTAAAAAAAACAATCAACCAACCAAAAACTTATCAAATGATGTTTAAATTACTACATAGTCCACTGAGAATCACCTGGAAAGAGTACAGTGTTCTGAGCAGAGATCAAATTATTCATCTTTCAGATTGATATGATGTTATTAAAGCCACTACCTAATTGTACTTCAGCTTTCAATTGAATTACATGTAGAAATTCCAAATCACATTTTGCATATTAAATTTCTGTAGCTGTGTTCAGTATGTGTCTTCTGGTCTTTAGAGACATGTTTTCTTAAGGAATACACCAGCTGAATATTGATCTGTCTAGTAACCAGTCTTGCAGGGATTAATTCCCAGTTTACATTAGAAGAATTGCAAGCAGCAAATTCTCTGCTAGCCTAGTTCCATTTGAAGTCAATGAAGTCATGTCAGGAGAGAATGTGGCAGTGCTTCCAAGTATATTTTGTGATAATTTTAACACCATGAGATAGGAGATTTTAAACATATTCCATTACATTTCTTTTTCTAGATCAACATATTACAAAAAATGGCTTTCATTTATGCAGTCTTGCACTACAAGTACATTTATTTTAATGTACTTATTTTTATTTTTTTTAACCTTCCTGTATTCTGAAAAATTAGAAGTAGTTAGTGAAATGTGTGGTCTAAACTTAGTAACTTCACAGGCAAAGAATATATTTAGTAAAATATTTTTGATGGGATTGAGAATTTAAATTTCCTAAGGCAATGACATTTAAGATTGCAACTCAAGGATATGGAAGGGCTTAGCAACTTTGATGGTCACATAATAATATGTAGATTCAGATCATTTAATTTTAAAATGAGCTCTCTTTGGTTAGGTATTTATAAAAATTAAAATTGAAAATTAAAAATTAATTCCATTTTGATTAATCTCACTTTTTAAGGAAGTCTAGAAACACACAGGAATGGATATTAAAGCTTCATGCTATCTGCAGCCCTGAATCAGTTGAAAAACAGACTTCAAGGCTGATACACATCTGGAGAGTGAATCATGCTGCATAAACAGTAAAAAAACCCAAACCCAGTCAAAATCCAGACTATGCTAATTTGGGTCATCAGATTGCATCACTTTGAAGGGGGAGCAACCCTTAAAATGAAGACTTTAAGATAGGAAAATATGCTTCTTTTAGTCTGATGGAGTAATCAGAATCATTTAAGTGCAGTGGCCACCATCAGTGATTCCCACGCTTAACTTGTTCCAAATGTTTGAAGTGTACAGTGCAGAAGTAAAGGCAGAATTGCCCCCAAAGGATGTCACTTGAGAAGGCTCTCTCTTTCACTCGTGGCAAAGTGATTCATAGTTTAAATTAAGAACTTCTAGAACCCTGCAGGGTGAAGCTACTTCATTGGCTTCTGTGATTCTCAGAAGTCATTTTTCTTCCTCAGTGCTGTAAAATCCATGGCAGGCAGAAGATTTCACAGAGGAACGTGAGAATCAAACCCAGGTTCAGAGAACTGAGAAGAAATAGGAGGGAATGGGTGGGAAACAAATGTACTCACAGGGAAGGGAACTGTTGCACAATCTGAGAAACAAACAAACCAATAAACCAACAAACAAAACATCAAAAGCATGACTGTTTTTGTCACTTCTCTGTTACTGGGAAGAGGTTCTCGACTTCAACTTGCACAGATGATCAACATAGGGTCAAAAAATGGGATGAAGTTAAATGGGACCTTTATCCTTCCTTAGTACAGTTTGTGCTGAGAGATTCGAAATAAGATCTTTGTGTTTAAGAATGCAAATGAATGTTCTAGACTTACAAGGACATGAGGGAAGGTCCCATTTCTAAGGAATTATGAGTAGCAGTTCAGTCCCTCTTTGTGTTTATAGGTTGGCAAAGAACAGACTTTGTTTCCCTACTTCCTTCCACCTGAGGATGTTAGAGATCTTCACAAACATACAGCCTCACTGCCCTATGGGAGGTGAGTAAGTATAATATATTAGATATAATTATCTCATTAATATATATTTATTATTATTATTTCATGATAGACAAAGGGAGACTTTGGGCAGACTGATGAATGAATGTGGTGGGGGTGAAATTAGAGGCTGTATCCCATTTTTCTACCTTGGCAAAGTTCTGTTATTGTTACTTGGTGAGTATTTCATGATCAGATTTGGAGCAGGTTTGCTATAGTTTGACAGCTGATAGATAAAAAGATGAATTCTAAGTGTGAAATAAATAACTCATACAAATTTTGCCATTGATTAGCATATCTTTGAAATATTCTTTAAACCAATCCTTCTATTGCCTTGTATAGAAAATGAAATTAAAACATTATTTACAAAGCGATATTATTAAAATATCTGTGAACAGTTACAATAACTGTATATAATAGCTCTGTCTATAATAACTATATATCAGTTATAATACATGTAATTAGAATATTGTACCTTATAATTGTCAATATTAATACACAGTTACATTTGTAATTCCCAGCTCTGACAATAATATTTATAATCAGAAGCTTCTGGCAAAAAGAGAGCATAATGCTTTATTTTGAAGGGCATTTTTTTAATTGGCCTGTATAATTGTCTCCTTTTCCACTAACATTGCTATTTAAAATTCATCCGGTTTTATCAGGTTCAGTTCCACCAGAGCACGAGCATTTTACAATTCATACATGAAATATTAACCTGCAAGCAATGCCATATCAACACAACCCTTTGTGCTGTTTGAAAACTAAATTATTCATATTAAAACACAGAAGAAATAATAAGACAGTAAACCACCTTTTTATTGTGGCATTGACTTCTTAGGCAGAAAGTGTATTTCTACTGCTTGTTATTTGTTCTATTTCAGAGAGTTAAAACCCTTCTTTCTAACTAATTAGAGGGAAAAAAATCTTTTTTTTTATTTTTACTTTATTTTTTTCTCCTTATTTAGTGTTAGAACTGTAGCCTTCTGTTGAGACAGATCACCTCTGCTTCATGAGATAACATTAAAGTCACTTTCTTCACACTTGGAAGACCTCTGTGCTCACAGATCACTGTAGCTGTAAATTCACCTGGAATCCAGCTGAGAAACGATGGAACACATTGTTCTCTAGTGAAATTCATAAACCAATTAGGTGGAGAATAAATATTAGAGTGACATTAGGTTCAATAATGGAGAAAGGAGATTATGAGTAAATATCTCTAGCATCTTTCACATAAGCAGTGGATGCTGGTGCAGTTCTTTTTTTCATCATTAAAAATTGCATGCTTGTGAGCTGTGGATGAGGTCTGTTTATTTACAACTATAATTTATGCTTCAGCATAGAGAGCTTAGTACTTTAGGATTTAACTTTTTTTTTTTTTTTACATAAACTACTTAAAGTATTGGGGTTTTAAAAATTTGCTTTAAAATACAAAGTGAACTCTGAAATGTGCTTCATACTTCATGTGAAAGCTCCTATCATTTTCAGAGGGACCCCTGTACAGTTGTTCTCATCCTTGCTCACACCTATGGTAGAATCAGTGAATATACTATTTTTTTTCTCCACTGTTTACTACAAAGGGTATATAAAAACCTAGCATTTCACAACAGATTTAAAGTATTTCTATTTTCCAGTGTTTATGCTTCCACAAGCCCAATAGACACCTTCAGTCTTTTCACAGATGAAGAGAAAAAGTGTTGAAAATCAGTTTGCACATGGCTCTCAGTGCTGTGTCACAGCCAGCTTCTACCACAGGCACCTAGACCTGTACAGTGGTCCCGCTGACTCTACACTCAACTCTTTTTTTTCCTTAAGAAAATCAGAAATCCTCAAAGCCAGGGGTGAAGGTTCTTTACATAATTTATCTACAAAGTAATATATTGTGTTCCATGGTGTTCTGCTAAAAATTCACTGTTCAGAAAACAAACATCAGTGAAAACAAAAGTAATTTTCCAACTGAATACAGCAAAGTTGTATTTGCTCCATCTGCAGCCTATCAAAATACATTCCCCAGGTCTTCAAGACTGAAGAACACCTGTTAGACTTGCAAGATCCACGTGTAATTTTATACACCAACAGACACATTTATCAACCTCATTATCAGCACACAGAAGATCATCCATCAACACATTTTCTACTCTCTAACATGACACTGTGTGCAATCCTGGAGATGCTGAGCATGAGGTATTCTTGAGATTCTTTGCCATGCTCTTCTGTAGCTGTAGTAATTAGCAGAAAGCCAGTCTCTTATTTCTTATGGCTAAGAAAAAATGGAGAGGATAGTTTGTTTCCATTTTATACTGGTTTTCTCTAACTGGAAATAACCACTAAGAGTTTCCAGAGAAAGAAACCTTTGGTGCACACCAAGCTATCTGCTGAGATACTCTAGTATTCCAGCCTGTCCTCAGTCCAGATGCAGGATCAGTCCTGTTGGAGTTGCACATCACTGAAGTGACACAGCAGGGTGGAGAGCTGATGCTGATTTGACATGGACTCGAAGGAGTTCTAACAAGTGGCAGATACTGCTCTGAAAAGTATTTAATTTGAAGTCCACCTCCACACAGAGCATCAAGTGTTCTTCCTTACACTTTAAATTGTGTTTGCACTGGAAAGGAGGTGGATTAAAATCATAATCTGAAACCTTCCCAATTTGCAGTATAGATAGAGGGTAAAAAACCACTGATTGACAACAATTCAGGGCCTTTTCTACCAGCACCTTCTCCTGTAAAGGACAGGATAAGATCACAGAGCCTATAGTTCAGGAGTAATAAAGCCAGGTGATGGGCTCAGCCATGTGTTCTGCTTAGGCTGGATTAAGCAGAGAATCTGGCCATGGCTAAACCCCAATTGCACAGGGTGGCTGGGAGATCCACATTTGTCAGGTTATTTTCTGAGATGTTGACAGCACCACAGGATTGAGAGAGGTAGCATTTAGAGTAGAAGTAGGAAGCAAAAATTGATGTGAACTGTGCTAAATAACTCTCATTGTGCAGCTTTTTCCAAATATAGCCTCAGTTCCACTCAGAAAGTTGTTTACATCTCATAAGATGTTTGTCAGACTTGATCTCCCCTTGGGTAGCTATTCTGGGAAAGCTAATGAGAAGTGAGTAAAACATGCTATTGCAAAGAGATGGCCAAAACACTGCTTTCTCACTGCTCAAAAGCAGCTGAGAACCATGCCATGCTGCACTTTGCTGGTTTGTAGATTATTTTTTTCTGATTTGCAGATTTTGTTGTCAAAAAATATGACCTGTGTGTTAAATGAATGCCTAGACCAAAGTTGTATTTTTATTCCTTTATTTCTCCTTCTAAACTTAGGCATAATCTTCTATAAGTTTCTGAGCAAATACAGTATGCTCAGCATTTAATGTGATTCTAAATTGTAAATGTAGGGCATTAATAGCCACAAAAGATTAGATAGTCTCAATCCTGAACTATTGATAGGATGGTTTTGGTTTGGTTTTGGTTTTGCAGCAGAGCAGCAGCTTTGCAGGGCAAAGGTCAAGCCATAGAGTTCTCTGTTCAGCAGCTCCACAGTGATACCATAGCCCTCAGTAAGTATTGACAGCATCATGCAATATGTCTCAAGATAAGAGTATAAAGAGAAAAGAATATCTAAAAGAGAATATAAATATATATATTGTTTTTAGAACGACATCAGTATATATGATTTTTTTCCCTTTTTTTTGGCTGTATTATGAAGTGTGTTTTGGCTTTGGTTTTCTTTTTGTTAAGGTTTATTGTTCTTATTTTGGGATTTTTTTGGTGGTTTTTGTTTGTTTGATTGATGTTGTTGCTGTCATCCAGGCTTTTTTTAATAGAATATTCTCTGAAGTGAGCTCTGTAAGAGTTGTTTGAACAGTTCTTGTTTTCTCCTGTCACAGGAACATTGCTTCTACCATCCACTTACAGCATCCTCCTGGAGGAACTGTCTGCTTACTGGGTGGTAGAGCCCCAGGAGTGGTGATGGGCTCATCATTCCTTCTCCTGTTATGCAGACAAGTGAAAAGGGTAAGTTCTTTTCTAAAACATGAAATATACTAAGAAAAAGATGTGCAGTAATCACACCACATGCCAAGACAATAAATTCAGGCAGATTTGTCATTTTTTTATTTACAGAAATCTTTTGGGTGTGCTTCTCCTTTCTTGAACCAAGAAAACCCAAGACAGTAACTTTAAAATTATTCCTAGTCTGCTATAAGAGCTGTCAGGCCAAAATGATGACTAGACCTAAGAAGGCTGCTAAGCCATTCAGCTCTATCCTATCAACAAAAAACTGAAGTGAAAACTTTCTTATCTAATTAATTTGCAAAATGTACTCCTGGCAGTAGTTTGGAAACCTGTTTCACAGCCTCTTCCCTGCCATGCTGCCTTACAGTTCAGTGCAGGCCCATGCAGAAAGCTCCTTCCTTCCTTGGTGTGGGTTTTAATTGTTGAGAAAATGTCAGAAGCAATAATGAAAAGCAGCCTCAGAGCCTCCACACCAATACACACACAGGCACTACCTTCCAAATTCACCATCTGTGCAAGAAAAAACTTACAAAATAACCTTCCCAGCCTCCCAAATTGATGACCCTGTTTACCTTCTCTTTAGTTTGCAGCACTGTTTATAACAATTTGCAAAACAACAAATCAATAATTAGTCCTGGGATTCTTCCTGTTGTTGCTGGGAATGTTGCTGACACGATGTGAGACACCTGGCATTCTGAGATATGGGGATGCATTTGCAAGTGGGAGGAGTAGGAGAGAGAACACATTTGAATACAAAACCAATGGCTGAAATGTGGCCTAAAAATAAACCAGGAGCAGATGGCAGCTCCTAGGAAAGAAATCTTGCTAAAAACTCCTAGATTTTCTGGTAGACCTTTTGTCAGTGATGAAATATCTGTTTGCTTTCTTACAGTGAGTTCATATTCTGTCTTTGTGCACAGCCAACAGCAAGGTCTGTGTGCACGTGCTCTTGTGCTGCACAGCACATCTGTAGTGACCAGCACTCACATGCACATATTGCATTAACTTGCAGGTAATATGTCATGAAAATACCTATGAAATATGTCAGGAAATTATTGCACAGAATTAAAAATTAAGGGAAACAAATTCCTACAGAGAGCAAAGTCAGAAGTTACGAAGTTAAAAAACAAAACAGGAATGAATCCTTTCCAGCCATGATTAAAAATCAAAGTGTGCAAAACATAAATAATTAAAAACTAGCCCATCAACACTGAACCCTCAGCCAAGACCCAGTCTCAGAAGAAAAATAAATACAGAAATGAGAAGGAAAATTGCAAAACACTTTGTCAGAACAAACATTTTATAAAACAACTAATGTCTTTCAGCTATGTGACTACTTAAGCTTTCTTTTTGCTCTTAATTCGCAAGCCCCTACAGAAATGTATTGTATACTTGAAAACTTAAATGGCTCTTGCTCAAGAGAGCCCTTGGCTAATGGTGTAGATCTGTAGATCACTACCCAACTTTCAAAAATAGGTCACAACTCCTTCATGATGAAGCTCTAAATGTCCCCCATGCTTGATCTAACCATCTAATCTTTTTTTTTCTAAGATAAAATAAAATAAATCCAAGTTAGAAACCCATTTGAAGAATATGCAGAGGTCCAAAGCAGGAGTTGTGGGTTGTTCTATCATTTCAGCCAAGCCAAAGCAAAGCAAGGAGAAAACCAAATTGTCACTTCCTTCTGTGAATTACCTCCCTGAATCAAAACACCTCCTTTCGAGGCGATGAATGTGATTTCAGTGTGATTAATCAACTTAGGAGATGCCAACTGCTCTCTGCTGGAATCTGGAAAATGAGAAACTATGGAAGAGCACATAGCTAACACTGGGAATATTACAGGCCTTAGGGTGCTGCTTCTTCATGGTAGGAGAGGCAAACTTTTAAACTTAAACTTGTCTGTCTGTCTTCACTTTAATACTTTCAGCTACTCAAGACCAAGTCATTATGCTCCAGTTAGTCCCCAGAAGATGTTTATCTCAGGCTACACACCCTCCTTTGTCTTTACCTTTGCCATACTCTTGTAAGTCATTAATTTTCTTACTACCTGAAGTCCACAGAATCCTGTTAGAAATAGCAGGTTGCCTCCATTTGTGCAGGTGCTGTTGTGCATGTTCCCAGCAATGATCCCAAATGACATTCAGTGAGCCAGAGATTGCTGTGAAAAAGTCTGAATTACAGTTTTAACTTTTCATTGAGCTTTGAAAGAAATGTGTTCTCTAATCTGTCAAGGTAAGCTTTTTTAATTATCAGAACACTAAAAATGCCAGTCTTCATTAAATACATTCCAAATCTATCAAGGATACATACTAAAGATTTTGAAACATTTAAAGCTGCAGTGCAATGAACTAAAATGAAAACAGTGATAAGAAATCTGAATTCAACTTTTTCTCTTCCACTGCCATCTAGACAAATAATGGTGATGTGGTCTGAGATTTTATTTTCTGACCTTAAACTTTCATTCTAAAGTAATTTTCCTAAGAGAGAGAAAAAAACAACAACAAATAAAACAAAAACCAAAAGCAATCAAAGTCCTTCAACCCCCCCCCCCCCAAACCCATGCAAGGCTAGAGACAGAAAAATGCCCACAGATTTCCAGTAGGGATGAATAAACAAGATGGGAGTCAGACTCTCAGTCACACCTAAAGACAGGACAAGAGTTAATAGGTATAAATTCAAGAAATTTCTATTCAATCATAAGGAAAAAAAAAACTTTTTCAGTGATTGTAGTCAGACACTGGAATAGGTTGTAGGGAGGTTGTAGTGTCTCTATCCTTGGAGATATTCACAACTCAGCTGAACATGGTCCTGCATTGAGGAGGATGTTCAGTATGTGTTGCAATAATGCTATGGTAATGATTATCCTGAAAGGCCATTCATCATTTAATTAATTTCAGTTCAATAGCCAGTGACCTTGCTCATCACCTCACCCTTTACTCCTTCCCAGATCAGAATGGAATACCTGAGAACAAGTCTATCAAGCAGGCTTAAGTCTCTTTGGAAAAACAACATGACATTAGTAGACTCAAAGAGGTGATGGGCAGATCAATGTTTTGCTGAGGTTGTCCAATCACTCATACCCAACTGCATTAGCATTGCTCCTGTGTTCTTCTTGTCCTTACAATCAGTTTGGTCACCTAATGCACTGACTGTGAATGTGGGAAGAGACCTGACCCAGATGCAAGAGGAGATCAGGAAGAACACAGTGCTTCAGCTGAAAAGAAAAGGAAGAGGCAGCACTGGCAGTTTATTCTAATGCAGAGCCATGCAGGCCATATTGATTCAGTCAAGGAAGACAAGACTCTGACCTTTTGAGGATGAGCAGCAGACACAGGAGGTACATTGTAAACACCATTTCATGTGGCACCTTAAAGTCCTGGTGAAAAAAGAAATCATAAATATTTGCTTAGTATTAGTTAAATATGAAAGTGGATTTGTATCATGTACAAACAAAGTAATTGATCTTTTATAAACTAATATTTGATAGCTTAAAAATAAATAAGTAAAAGTGTTCTCAGTTTGTAACTGAAATCTGAAATCACAGAACACTGCAGAGTTTGAAAGAACTCACATGCCTGTGACAGGTTCTTCTTATAAAAAGCCAGAAATACTGAACTAAAACTCAGCTTATTAGCAAAGGTTTAAAATCAACTGCCTAAATCTTATTTAACCAGATCTCACCTCAGCTTCTGCTGTGTGTTTTTGGAAGAAACCAAAAGTGATTTGCAAGAAAGTACAAACTGAAAGGCTCCATGCACCTTTCAACTAAGGTAAGATTGCAATAAGTAATCAAACAAAGCTAGGAACTTATTTTTCCTGTTACCCATTACCTGATTTCAACCAGTACAGTATCTTGCAGGCTATAAAAAACCTTCTTAAGCACTATCTGTGGTTAAAAGGACATGAAAATAGAGACCAAAATAATATTATTCAGCTACAAGCATATTAAAATATGCTTTTTTAACAGCTTGTGGCATGACTAAGAGTCTCAGTATTTTGCAAGTCATTACTGCTTTGGCTTGTGGAAAAGAAAAAGCTAAAGCTGCAGTTGTGTGCAAGTGTAGACTCCTGCTGTGCTAAGGTTCCACTTTCTGCTTTGATAATATTGCAGGTTACTAATTGCAGTTTGACTGCCAAAATAAATTTACCCACTTAGCAACTGCCTCTTAAAATTAAAAATGGAAAGAATGGAACTTTTGTAGAGGTGAAAGGGATTCCTATGAATTTCTCAACAGCAGCCTCCCAGCTGCTATGGTGAGTGCTTTGTAAAATGCATACATTCCTGCCATGTTCTGTGAGCATTCCACATGAAGTGAGGTTTAGTGGAGATACCATTGAAATGAAAACTGCTGCAAGATGTGCAAGAGTTGATTCCCGTTTCCCTGGAGATGATTAAACACTGAATAAGAGGCAACAACTTAAGTAAAATGCAGCAAAATTAAAGGTTTGCTCATTTTATTTCTGAATGCATGGCAATCTTGGTTACTGCTATTAAAAAAGAAATGGCTGTTTTGAATATTTCCAAATGGAATAGTGCTAACATTTCCATCTCTGGCTGTGGCATGGGTATGATGTGAAGGTAAATGCTTTTAGAATCACTGAAACAAATAGATACAGAGATGGGTAGAGACTTAGGAGGCATGTGGAAATAGCATTTGGAAATGTAAATGTAGTGTAATGGAAAGGCTGTGTCATTGGAGACATTCCCTTATTTAATGATCACAGTCTGGAGAACATGCACTCCAAGGCAGCAAGGACAAATTTCTCCCCTTTGTAAAATTAATTTGCCTCTCATCTCCCTCCAAGTAAAAGTTGTAGTATGTAAAGCAATCAGGGCATTGTCAGATTTGAGCAGAGGCAGAGCAATCATTGAGCCTCACGCTGATAATGGAGTGTGTGTGTGCAGAGGGCTCAGGGGTACATCTTCTCAAGGACACAGGCCCTGTTTCAGTTTCTGCACAGAACACAAGAACATGCTTTGTTCCACTGCCATATTTATCAGAGGTGCATATTTGAGAGCTTGCTGTGACTGACTTTCCCAATTTCTGTAGAAATGGGATAGAATCTGTAGAACTGTATTAAAAGTAGAATTTCTTCTGTGTTACTAAATAGTGAATAGTGAAGTGGATGCAGTGAAATCAAACAGGGGAAACTCAGTCATTTCATAACCAAAACTCCACGTGCTGGACTGGTCAGTTCTGTGACACAATAGAAACAAAACCAATAAAACCTCTACTAAGAAAATTGAATTGTGTAATGAACAGACTGATGAATTAGTGAAAAATACATTTAGTCTCAATCAGAAGTCCACTTTGGTCTCAGTTTCTGGGTTTAAATAACAAATACACATCAGTGGGTTCTTCATGCACAACTTGGATGCATCTGTTGGTGAGGGCTCTGTTTTCTGCAATCTACCTTTTCCCTTCCTGTGAATATATTCAGAGCCACACGTTAGTAAATCTTATTTATTAGTCATATCAGTTCTTTTTGTCTTTATTTAGGTTACAGCTTCTAAATACAGTTCTATATATGGATATTCTGGCACTAATTATAGAACAGATTGTGTTGGGATTTCTACAGGACTGCACTATGGCAATACAGATTAAGCAATTAACCTTGATGTCACTGTAATTATTAAGATACTTTAGCAAAATGAACTAATTTCCCCACAGGATGTTCTGCTGAAATCAACTTCCACTCTTTTTAAGATGCTAAAATAGAAAATGCTAATGGAAAACTAAGTTTCCAATTTTAATAATCTTTGGGGTATACAGACCTTTTCAGCAGTCATCTTTGAGTGTTTCACACAACAGTTCACTCCAAATTCACTATATGTATTTTTTTTCATATAGATTCATGAAACTGTCCAAATTGCATGTGATAATTAGCAACATGCAATCATATTATTTAAAAAACATAAAATGAGATCATACATCTTCACTGTGACATCTTCTTACATTAAACAAATCTTACTTATTCTAGATCAGCCCCTAATATTCAGGTGAACTTGCATCCAGAATATTTTGTACTAGGGTGTGCACTATGTTAGAAATACAATGACATGAAATAGGTTGGCATCTTATTAATATACATACTCGCAATTTTATTCCTTTCTAGATTCTCATAGTTGATGATAAATTAATTTATTAAATATATTATTTGTTTTAAGTTCAAATACTAAGTATTAATCTAATAAGAACGTTTAAAATATCTTGATTGTGGTCTTTTATGTATGTAGGAAGAAGAATATCTGTCCTATATAAATTTATTTGCAAAGGACAGTCTTTTATTTCAGTCAACCATTGCATTTCAATCATTTCAAGTGATATGAAGACTAATTGCAAAAACAATATAGAAAATAATAGGATAAAAGAATATATTAGGCCAGAAGCAATATTTATTATAGTATTTTTAAAAACCTTTTATTAGCTTTATGTTTTTCACTACTGTCTTACTATTTAAAATTCAGAGTAATTTCTTATTAGTCTAATGAAATTCACATGCACAAGGATTAGTATCATACATTTAATGTGTCTCTATGACATCAAAGAGCAGACATGTGATCTAATCACATTATTCTAATTCAGAGGTTTCATTTACCTTCCTACAGAGAATTTTTGGACATGTGGCTGTAAATCCATAGAAGTCAAGTGGTGAATATGAAGAAAGAAAAATCTTTGTTTCTCCTTTTAGGTAAGTTCTCCAGTGCAGCTTATTTTGCATGACTGTTAACAAATACTCTGTTAGGAAATGTGTTGGTATTTCCAGGTTTTATCTATTTAAAGGGATTTGGATGGTCTGGGTTTTTTTAATTGCTTTATTTTACATTACAAAATAACACTTTGGGGTTACTGACTGCCAATTCACTTCTGTCAGGTGCTCCAGACTTTTTCTTCTGCAGCCCTTTTTCCACTTGAGCATTATTTCCTATGTTTGTATAAGGAAAACTTTCTCCATCCTTAATATGATGAAAGTTTCCATTCATTTTAATGTGCTCAAAGAAAATACTCTATAAAACAATTAGTAATCAGAATTACTTGTTGGTAACACTGTTAATGAGCTGGAAATTAGTCAGTTGGATTATTTAAGTGCTTTGAGAATATTTTGATTCAGCTGTGAGGTGACATTCCTTCCAAAAAAGTGCCACAAATACATCTGTGGCACACAAATATGTATGTGCTCACAAACAGATGTGGCAGCTAGCTGAAAAAAGATGAAAATTACAAAGTGCTTCACTGGAATTCTAAGGAATAGAAGAGCTGAATACAGAGAAAAAAAAAATGGGGTGTGGGGGGGAAATTGTTAATAATGAGTATACAGAGGTAAGTTATAGTGCATTGAATAACCATAGTTATTGAACATCTGATTTATTGAATGCTGCCTTTTCTCCTGTCAGGTTTTTAATGCATTTAATACAAAGATACACTGACAAACAAAGGTGTTTTGGTTTGGTTTTTTTTTTGCATGACTGCCATAAAAGACAATATTATTAGTAGTGTTATATACTAATAATGACATTTATCCACTGAAAATATGTCTACACATGTTTATTTCTATTCCTGCAATGTGTGGCTCTGTGATTCCATAACAAGCACTTGGGGAGAATCACAGGAATAATTCAAGGAGATCTCAGGGCCCAAAACACAAGTCTTAGGTTCCCTTTCTCTGTAATTTCTTTTTTTCTTCTTCCTTTCTCTTTCTTCTATGTGTTGAAAATACTTCATTTTCTTGTCAGAGATCCCTGTTGTTTTCTTCTCTGTTGTACTGAGTTCATGATACAGATTTACTTTTAAATAATCAATTCCATATTTCACAACTGGCTGCTCCTAGTGGATGGACAATTAGTTTCACTTGTTGCTCAGGGCTGAAAATGCTGTCACTGTGTTTTCCTTCATGCCATTTGAATTTCTACTGAGATGCAGGAAAATCATCATGGGCTTCACAAATAAACATATTCAGCACTGATTTTTTTCCTCTCTAAATGTTTTCACCATTTATTCCTGTCATTTGTGCAATATTAGTTTACTTTCATATGGACAATATAATCAATAGATTACAAGGGGAGAAAAAGGAATTATCTGTAATTCTCTGAGTGAGAAATGTCAAAAAATCAGGCTTTTTGGAAGTATGTAGACTTAAAGGGAACTAAGACACATAACTCTTAAAGGAAAGTAAAATCATATTGTCTGTTTCAGGACAATGACAGCTCCTATTAATTTCAGCTCCTGAATTCCCTGAGCCTCCCATGCAACACCAGCTTTCTCCAACTCAATTCTAACCTGACTCTTGGTCATAAAAACTTTAACTATGTCCTGAGAATTTGCTTTGATGGCTTTGCTGTAAAGAGAGATTTTCTGGTTCACATCCCTCAGCCTGCTTATCATTTCTTCCCCCTCTCCCTAGCAGGTAGCTGCAGAATGAGACTTTTCAGTCATTTTTCAATTAATGGGAATGATACCCCAGGGATTTCTGAATTTATCATTTCATATGTGACCTTATCAGCACAATTACCACTCACCTGTGCAATGCTTTCCCTTCTTCTAATCTTGCACCAGGAGTATTTCAACATCAAGTATAAAACTAGAAATGGTCATATTTTATTCAGCACCAGGATATGTGCATATTTCTATTTGTTTATCCTGAGACAACTGTTTGCTTTTCTCCTTTTGAAGGAACTGATACAAACCAGCAGTTGCCTCTGCCAGAGACACAGAGACAGTTTGTCTGCTGCACAGTGAAGTCTTTGGTAAGTAGAGCAGCTAAGCTTGGAGCCTGACTTCACTTCTTTGCTATCTGTGAAGGCACCAAGAATCAGCCTCTTCAGGGAATTCTTTTCTACTCTCCTTGTATTTGGTTGTTTTTTTCCTTTTCCCACATTCCTCATTTCAGGAGTGAGGGAGAGGCAGCAGTTTTTCTGGTACCACTGAGAAGAAAAACGTGTGTTTCAATGAAATGCTGGGCTTTGTGGCTTTGCTTTTCTCCTAATTTTTCCTTCAGCAACTGAAGTGGAAAATGTATTCTCCTCATGTCTTTGCTTCTGCATTTTCTGTGTTTTGCCTCTGTGCCATCCTCTGTGAAGCTTTAAGTGGAGATGTGTTTAAGTGCAAACACAACAGGTGGCAAACACAGTCAAAGCAGCCTTCAGGGTGGGCACTGCACACTGGGCTTGGGAATCCTTCCTAGGGATAGCAGTTCTGAAGGGACCTTCACAGCATCCAAGAGAAAAACACCTCTCATAAAAGAACTGTTCATCAACTGTTACTTACCCCAGGTGATTGAGCAGCTGCAGTGTGTTCAGGAGGCCTGAGCTGGACTGTCCCTCCTTCTCAGCAGGTCAGCACCACCTGACACTCATCTCAGTCTTGTAGTACATTCCTTCCACACAGTCCAGCTGTTGGCACCTCCTCTAATTAATTCTTCATAGAAACTATATCATTTACTACTCAGTCCTCCCAAGAAAATCAGTGATCCGTAGGTATCAACATCATTTTAAAGGGAATATCAGTAGTATTGGTAAAATTAATCTAAGCAAGTGTTTCATCTGTATCAAACAGTACAAAAAAACCCCATTAAATGGATAAAAACCCATAAAACCCCCCAAAAAGCTCTACTAAAATACTAATATATAGCTAAAACATCATCACATTGCAGGGTGTTCTTACAAACATACTAGAGCAGTGGGCACACCTGATTAAGCATTGTCTTTATTAACAGTATTATTTATCATTAATACTACATCATTAATGAAAAATAATGTTGAAAGCCATGATGGGTGTTGTTCTTTAAATGAGAAATACTGTGTAACTGAGTTCTCCATTATAAACCAGCCACTATTCAGATTTATTATGGTAATTGATACTACATATCTTTTGATTGAGAAAAGCTGTTAAAATAGAATTATAATTGAATACTTAGTGCTTAATTAGTTCTTGTACTGAAAAAAATTCTATATTTCACTGCTGAACGTGGTTTTGTTGGGATACAGGGAGAGGAAAAGCAATCTGGAAGTGTCATTAAAACAGTTCTTAATTCTCTTTGTAATTTATTCTGAAGTTCAAAGCTGAAAGGTTATTCAAACTTGACATATTTTATAGTGAGCCTTATTCTGTGTAATCCTGTCATAATACTTCACAGGAGAATCAAAGGGTCTTACAAATAATTTAGTGAAGCACAGATTCCATCTCGATTCCAGAGATTTAAAGTACACCACTGGTAGCTAATTAGGATTCAAGGTGAAATCTTTGAACTTAAGAACTTTGTTTCTATCTGTTTAAAGAATAACTTAGTTACTAACTTACTTTTCTGTCTACACTTTAAGTTGCATGTACACACAAAAAATAACTCAGGCAATTAAATGAATCTTGGTTATCCACAATCAACTTCATGATATAATAATAATTATTCTAATTAATTACATTTTATCCACAATGACCCAAACACTTGAAAGTGCTGTAACATGTCCTGTGTTACATTTGAAAGTTGTAATTCAACTTTGTTCTAATCAGAGACATCAACAAGATGTAAAAACTTCATACATTAATCTATTTAAGTATTACAATATTGCAGTCAGCTCTTTAAAATATGATACCAATGTATCACTGCAGGAAGTGAACATTATGCAAAATCTTTATATTTTCTTATGTTTCTGATCATTTTTTTTTTTACTTAAGAAAGGACTTTAGGATTTTTTTTTTTAAATTTCATATACAAAAAAAAATCTGTCAAAAAGTGGGTTTGGTTTCTATTTATTTTACCTGTGGATAGTGTACAAATAATTGTATTATATTTAACTCTCTAAAATATCTGTAATTATTGTATAATGTATTGAGAAAAAATGAAAACCATCTTGTTTTATTGATGGAAGGTTCCTAGAAATTTGCCATCACTGAAATGTTAAGCACAGCTTTTGCCCTTGGCAGCAACATCTGACCTTGGCTTCTCATATTTGTGTAATTATCATTCAATAACCTCCAAAAAATAATACACTTTAATGATATTGAAGGATGTACCTGTTCAAGTGCCATAAGCCTTCCCAAATGTACATTTAAAGTAAGATGTTCTGTACTCTGACCTTCAATGTTAAAAGGAATAAAGGAAGGAAAAGTTAATATCCTATTTTTAAAACTTGCAGCAAGATTTCTGGCCATTTCAGAGGTAAGAAACTGGTCTCCAGTGTCACACTGAATCCTGTTAACTCTCAGGATCCACCACAGCTTCCCCTGCAGCCTCTCCTGAGCAGCTGCTCCCCAGCCACTGCTGGATCCTCCAGCTTTGAGGCTCTGAAGCCTTCTGTGCATGGCCACAGGTGGGTGATGGATGCTTCCTGGCACAAACTCCACATGATTAGGTATTAAAAAAGATAATGGTAATTACCTAAGTCTTTGGGAGCTCTTCTTTCTCCTCCACTCTCCACTGGGCTGGAGGCAGCTGCTGAGCACTGTGACTGTGATGTGCCAGGTGCAGAATTCCCTCTCCCATATTTTACAGTTGTTTCTCAGGGGGTTACTTCATCAACTTTAATTTAAAATGGTTTTTCCTAGGATTCAGTAGCCTAAAATCCATACTTTTATGTCTGGAACTATAGAGGTCTCTTGGTGTAGATTTAATGATAATATTGAATTAAATAGAATTCAGACTTCACATTGAGGTTTTCCTTGGATTTCCAGAGAAAAGAGTGGGAAGTTTGCCACCACCACTCTGGGAGCAGGATCTCACTCTATCCCATAGATCCTTCTGGTCTTAGCAGGTGGACTTTTCAGAAGATAAAAAATCCTGTTTCAGGTAACCATGTTTACTGGATATTGTTTTCCAACATGAACTCATTAGCAGCAAAGAATCTCTTGTGACAGAAGGAATTAAAAACAAAGAAATGCACAAGTTTACCTCTTAACTAGTTAACCACTGTTACTGTATCTGATACTTGCTTTTTGTATTGTTTCTCACTAAAGAATTTGCTGAGGTACCCATTTCATACTGAAAGATTTTAATACAATAGATAAAACTCCAGTGTATCAAGAGGTTAATCTTTTGACTACAAATCTATGTTTTGATTGATGAGAGCTGTTGGAGAAATGTGTAAAAATTTATTTTTGACTTGCTGTAAGACAGCTCCTTATTTTTCAATATGTCATGTACATAAACAGAAGAAGTGACAGTGACTTTAAACTTGTCTGTGCCTTTTTAGGGCAGCTCTTCATCTCAGTTATAAGTGGCCTTGAAAAACAGAAAAAAGGAAAACTTTATCTGTGATGCTGTTAATTATCCCAACAGCATTTGAATCAAGCTGTTAACTCAGTAAGCACAGAAGACTTTAGAGATTGTAGGTAAATGAGCTAAACTGCATTGCACATTCTGCAATAACCATGGCTGGCACTTGCCATGATTTCCATGATTAAAAATGGATTTCAACAAATGGCTTTCAGAAGTGTTTGAGGAGTGTAAGGCCTCGACTATGTTCACCTCTTGTCATCTCTCTACACTGACCTCAAGCTTCAGTCCAGTCTTAGTTTCACTTACCTTGTTCTTGAGGATGTCTGAAATCAGCCAACACAGTGTTCAGGTAGGAGCCAGTTCACCTATTTTCCTTAGTCTTCCCTTATTCCTTGGTGAGCCTGTGATGATGATGATGATGATGATGAGGTTTCATGTTGGACATATGTTACACATGCTAATGCACAGTATCAACATGCTGCACATTAACCTTAATGGCACTGAGTGGGGGATGCTAACTGATGGCATTAGGCTGACGAGTGCCAAGATAACATCCTTGAGAAGACAACAGGATAACGTTTTATTTTAATAGCATTTTAATTGATGCTTAATTATGTAATGGAGTTGTGCATAATGCCCAGTGGAGGTGTAATGCTCCCTCCAACAAAGGCTGTTCAAATTGGAGATTACTGAGTGTGTGTTAAACTGCATTTCCAGCCTCCTGCTGCTGCCATTGGTGGAAAAACCTCATGGTGCAGAAGGATCACAGGTATAACAGCACTGAGTGAGCACTGCCCATTTGACTGGAGAGGCAGAAAATAAAGTCAGACTTCCAAATAATCCCAGATTTCAGCATGCAAACACTGAGTCTACAGAAGTGCTTTTCATGAATATACTGCAGTCACAATGTGACACTTGCAAGTGTGTCATAAAATAAGAGGACTTTGTTTACAGCAAATATTAGTGAAATATACATCTTTTTCTGAAATATATATATATATTTTAAAAACACAGAAAAAAATCCCAAACCAAATCAATCAACAACCAAAAAAAAAACCCCAAAGCCCACCCCCTAAACCCAAAAAAACCAACACAAACACATGCCAAAAAAAACCCAAAACATGAGCAGCAGGATAGGTACAAATCTTCTCACTGTACAGTTCCCCCACTGTCTAGAAATGGAGGGGGAATATTCATTTGTAAGAGGCAAAAGAAAATGCTATTTTGAGAACAAATCCCACATAGACTGTATGACTCCTATCAGTGTCAACTGAACTGAAGAGAGAAGGTCTATTAGAAGAGTCTAAGATAATCTAAATGATTATAAAATATATCTGTATCATAAGCAACTAACGTGATGAGGGTAAGTACTGGAGTCTGCCAAAATCTGGTGCCACCTGTCAGGTATCTTCAATGGTTTTCATGTCCAGCAGAGTCCAGAAACAGATTTACTTTAATCTGACCAGATGACCAGATCTGACCACTGCCAGTGCATTCACCCGTTTTTTTGCTGTACCTGTTAGATAGTGAGTCATATATTACTACTAATAATTTATTTCTGAAATATTAATGTGAACAGAGCAATGTCTTAATTGTTTATCAATGAGTGGGGAGGAGAATGGCAGGTAGAGCTGAGTTAGAGTTTCTAAAAGATTTCATAAAAAGCTGCAGTCAAGCATGTGAACACAACATGTTGTCTAGGTCCTGTACTCTTTTCCAGCACACTCTCCTTTTTTGCTCTGGAATCTTAACACATTGAGTTGGTTTCTAAATAAAAGCTTGTTACTGCATTAAATTAATGAAAAACAAATCGATATAATACTGCTTATAATGACTGGGCTTTTTTTTTTTTTGTAAATCAACAAATCTTCTATTAATTAACCAGTGATTAAAGTCAGCTTGTGAAAATTAATCACAGCCTGGAAAAGTCATTTGTCCTTGTGTGCTTCATTAAGATAGTGTTTGCCCTTCAGGCAAGAAAGCAGCCAGTAAATGCCAGAGAATGAGCTGATTATACTGGAGCTGCAGCGAGCTGGCTGCCAGAGACTCAAGCTCCTACAAACTCACCCACTTCTAACTTCAAAGATTTCTGCTGCTTGCCTGTTGGGCAGGGGAAAAAAAACCCAGCAAATGAAAATTGCTTGCAGATCCCCTAAACATTTCCACATAATCCATAGAATAAACACTTAGTGCTGCTCAAGATGTAATAGGTACACCCAGCAAAGCTGTGATCTTGGAAAGCACTCCAAATATGTGCAGATGAAAACAGCACTGCCTGTAAAACAGAGCTTTTCTTCTCAGCTCTCACTAATTTCATAATAGCAGAACATTGGTTACAGAACAGCAACACTCCCTGAGTACAAAACAGCCATTGCTGATCCCTGGGATCCATCCCCTAGCCCTGAAGATCATGGAATACAGGTGGTTCTGAGGGAGATGAATATGGATGTTATTGCATTCAGAGGAAGAGAGCTAAGGCCCCAAGATCATGAATTGCTGCTTTCTGGTCAGCTCATAAGAAAAAAAAAAGAGTTAAAAAGAAGTGCAAGGAATAGCTAGAAATAACAAACCCTACAGCGTGTATGAAAGCAAATCTGGGTATCACAGTCTCAACCAGTAATATATTCACAGTTTTAGAAGTATTCCCAGAAATCAGGAAAGAAGTTGAAGATGTACACAGAAAGTCCTTTTTCTGTAGTCCATACTAGCTGTTGACAGACAGAGTAGAAATATGGGGGGAAATGATGACATAATAGGATTTTTTTTCATCTTCCAGTGCTTTCTTTAAATCTCCACTGCAGAAACTTGAAGCCTTCAATTGATTCTTTGATACCAAATATTCTTTTAACCCCAAAAGGAAGATGACAAATTTGCACAACTTTGGAGCAGTGTAATGTCAAATAATTTGGTATCTCAAACCCAGCAATAAAAAGAATGCAGTGTGATGAATTTTGTATAAATCACACATAGAAGGGTGAACGTTCCCTTATTAAAAGATAAATCCAAAGACAAGGAAAGGAAAATAAACAGCAACAATCTAGCTGGAAGTTTTTGCATTCTCCTGCTGTCATATTAAACTTTCCTTTAAGCATTTTCAACATTTATCAAAATTAATGGAAATTGAGGATGTTATTTCCTTCTTAACATAATGCTGTCTTTTTAATTCCCATTTTTAGAACTAATAACTGTAAATTCTGTATTTAATCCCTGAGGGAAAAGAAAAAGCTCATTCATTAAACATTTAGTTATTCAACCAGAATGTCATCCTTAAAAGGACTCCTGCACTTTCCCAGTGCACCTGCTCAAAGCAAGCAAGAGAGGAGGCTCAATAATCATTTCTTGCTATGACTTTGTGTTATTCATTGTGGTTTCTGATGACTGTTGATATAATTCAGATGCCTTCAATGTTTATTTCATTTATTCCTCCATGTCTCCTCCTCCCTCTGCACAGAAGTAACAGCATGATGGAGGATGGAAAACAGACCTCACAGAAACCAGGAGAGATCTCTGCTTCCCTCTTTGTGCTTTTAGTGTGTCTTTTGTGAGTGATGGGCTCAATCTCTGGTGGGTTAGTGGGGTCTGGCACTGTCCTTGGCCTGCCCATCTGTCACCTTTTACAAGCACACTGCTCTACTAATAGGTTTCTGTGCCTATGGGCTGCTCTGGCTGCAGTAAAGCACCACTTACTGAATAATACATCATGGGTTGGAGGTAATTTAATCATGAAGAGGTTCCAAAGTTATACAGACATATATATGGGGCCAACAGGCTTTTGCCTGTAAAGAAAAATGGATTCCAGTGGATAAAAGACAATGGGGATAGCAAGGAACCCTGTAAAGCAGGATGGAGTGAAGGAAACAACCACATAAAACCTCGAGGACACTGAGTAACAACTGACAGAGCAAAAGGACTTCTGAATGCTGGAGTTTTTCATCTGTTTTCTCTCTTCATGACCTTGAGTCTTTTTGGTTTTGTCTGTGTTGAATAATGAAAGAATTGAAATAAAATAATACGCCCAAACAACTAAAAGTTGTTTTCAGATACACATGCTGTTTTTTACTACCAGGAAAAAATAATCACAAAATAACTCAAAGCCATCCACTGCCTAATGCATCAAGCCTCTGAGGTAACAGAATGCTGCTAAGGACATGATGTGACACACTGCCATTCATACTTTGGTTTTAACCTGTACAAATGACAATGATTTTCTGACCTTGGCCAGTTTTCTGACCTTGGAGTTAGTCCTTTACTTTGGGGGGTTTTTTTCTGTACACACAAACTGCATTCTAACTTGTTTCTGTAAGTGAACATGACTGGTAGTGTGATCTGCACAGTTAATTTCTTCATAAATATTGCTGTAATGTCAGCACATTAGTCTACAGTGAAGCCCATAAAATGGAATACTGCTTGGGAAAGTCAATATGTACACAGTAGAAGTCAGGAGGTATTTCCAAGTAGTAGACCATGACCTGGTAAAAGGTGTGAAAGCTCAGTGAAAACTTGTCATTTAAATAAATTACTCCAAAGAAAAGCAGAAAGAGGGAGAGATGCTGAACTTTTCTCAGAGTCTGGGGATTTTCATGCTGATAGAATGTAATGGTCACATGTCTGGAGATAGAACATAGAACATAATTCTTACTAGAAAAAGTTCTGCACCTCCGTGTTTAGTTGCAGACTTACTGATGATCTAACACCCAGCATGGTTCCAAAACCATGTACATATGCCAGCTGGTGGGGAGACAGGAGATGCTCTAAGATCCAGTGCATTCCTGGCTTTGGTGAAACCACCTGGATTTACCATAAAGTAGGTAAAATCAGACCAAAAAAATCCAAGTTTTCTACTTTCTGTGGAAATATTTCCCCAAATAGCCCCTGCAAACACTTCCTAAGTCATGCAGTGCCCCAGGGCAGTGTCATAGAACCTGTGCTCTGCAAAACATCAACATCTCATGGGCAATTTTAACCAAAACCAGAAAATCAACACATCTACAGAGATTCCATGTGGGGCTCAGAGGAAATCCAGACCAAATTCTACTCCCAGCTTCCACACACCTCAAGCAAATAAACCAAAGGCATTTCTCAAATATGGCTAGTCAGATATATTTCTCTTGATAATGGAAAGAGAGAAGATTGCAGAACCCAGAGGTTGTTATTCTCACTCTAAACTAGGTGCCCAAGATGTAAAACATTTCATGAACCTGGCTATATCTAGGTATCTTTTTTCCTCCAGCCATAGAGGATGAGCAGCTTAACTCCTTTAAGGTTCCTCAGTAACCTGACCATATCAGCCTTGCTTCCAATGGAAACATTCCCCAATATTCTGACAGAACATTCTAAATATGGTCTCTAAATTATTAAATGCCACCAGCAAAGTCACTCAACAGCAGATAAATATTCAATTTATTTGTCCTCAACTGTTTGCTTCTTCCTTAGCCAAGCTCCACAAAACCTCCACATTTCTTTAGCTGTCACAGCAGGTCATCCTCATCATTATTAATTTAATTAATAAAATTATAACTATCAACTTACCTTGTGATTTACTTCAGTGCAGTCATCGAGGTGCAATGAGAAGGACATGGTACAGAGCTCCAGTGTAGTCCCAGCACAGACAGCATCTAATTTAGCAGTAGTTCAGGAACTGAAACCAAATCCATCCATGTTGTAATAGCAGCAGCCTATTGTTCATGAATCATAAAATTTTTAAAGACCGTATTTCCAAACCACAGATTGCCATTTAAAGTTTGTTTGTTAATGACCTTGTTATGTCAATCTTTAATTAGCCAATTCTGATTAAGATATTGAATGAAGGCAAAGTGGTTCATTATATTAATTTTCCTTGGCTAGTAAATTAGTAAATAACTTATAACAGCCCAGAATTTATATGAATTAGTCAATGGGACTGATTCAACAATAAATGAAGCTTTTCACTTACAGAAACATAATATAAATTTTATAGAAAAAAGTTTAATTATTAACTAATTAACTTTATCAGAACTGTTCATTTATTAAATCACAGGAGTCTAAAATTAGGAGGATTGTCACTTCTTTGACATTGAAAATATTTGAGCTATGTCGGCTTCTGATTAAGTTTTTTCTTCAGGAAATTCAGTTCCAGAAAAAAAACAGATAAAAACCAAAGATAAAATATATGGGCAGTACTCTTTTACACACCTTTAAACTCAGAAAACCTCTCTAATGTCTAAACCCTCCTGGCTCTGTATAATGCCACTGGAGCTTGGGTTTTTCACTGGACTCCTGAATATCTCTGGTAGCAAATGAAAGAAATAATGTATTTAGATATTTCATTATTATTTGCTATAGATCCCCAACATTCCAGACATTAGCAAGCACAGTCTGCCATGATCTTTACTGATGTGTAAGTGATGCTAAGTGTTCATGGCAGATTTAACTAGTGAGAAAAAGGAGGGATTACTAGAAAAACTGTGTAAGATTATCCTCAATCCATCTTCAGCCAACATTTGCATGAGGAAATGGAGGAGAAATGAAAGTAGAATTGGAAAATATAAGTCCACCACTGCTAGAAAATGGTTCTATTTTCTAGATTCTATTTTCCAACTTGTATTGATAGCTGGTGTCGTTTCCTGCCTCTTTTCTGCTTTCTAATATTTCCTCCATAAGCAGAAGTTTTATCATCTCAGGTTATTAAGAACCAATCTGGAAAGGCTGCATTGAAAAGAAGCAAAACCTACTGGGGTCATTTCATGCTGGCTCAGAAGCACAACAGGAAAAATAAGAAAGCAAGCACGTGCTTGGAGAGTTTTGTATCTCTCAGAAGTAATGCCTAAAGATCAGAATTTGGGGGAAAAAAAAAATCTGTGGAGCTTACAGAATGATTTTGGAATCTACAGTAGAATGGATTCTACAGCAGGTAATCTATGGAAGAATTCTCTCACCCGTGCTCACAACCCTCTCTGTTCTGTGTGTTCACCATGGGTGTGATGTTAATGATCAGCACTTCTCAGGACCTTTCATCTTTGGATCTCAAAGCACTTTATGAACATTAATGAATGCTCTCATTCCATCAGCTCTGCACATCTGTTAAACACAATCCCTTTCCATCTGGCAAGGCAGAAATACTTTCAAAGATACTGTAAGTGAAGAATAAAGAAAAATATATAAATACTTTCAAATTAATTCTTCTTTAATGGTACCATCTGTATCCCACAATTTGTAGTTTTCCAAAACAGATTTTTTTTTTTTCTGTAGGGATTGAGTATATAATTCATTAATAATAATCAATCTGATGAGATTTGGACATGTGTGTCCTTTATCTTAATAAAATGATATCATCAGCACTTGCTGTAAAATGATACTTACTGTTTGGTCTTTGCCTATTTTATTGAAACATATCCTCTGTACTTCAACTTCATTTGAGCAGTGCCAAGAGATTTCCCACGTGCAAGGTGCTCTGATGGCCAATGTGTTAGGAAATAAAAAGCACTGTAGCCATGCCTGCAGGAAAAAAAAAATACCATTTCTATTACACTTGTCTTGGAAAATATTTTATCTTGTATTTAGAGAGTACAGGCCAAAGTTTCTATTCAGTGTAAATGATACAAATATGTTGAGCTCAGTGGGGTGGAACAGTCTTGCTGGGAGCAGAATTAGGTCTTGTGACTACTCTGCCTCATAAAAGAGAAAATCCACTATTCATAACACAGTGCTCTGGGACATGGCTGGCAATGTCTAAGAGAGAAGAGTTAAGATCTTTAAAGGACCAAAGGGATCACATTTTCAGTGTAACATTCATGGATGTGTGTTATAAATTCCTATAGGTTTTTGTGTCATCACTTTATGCATTTTCTGCTACCTTCTGTCCTTGCATATTAACTTACTCAGGATGGAAGAGATCCAAGCAGAGCTCCTGACTTCTATTGACAGGATCAGCACTGCAGTGCTGGACACAGTGCTAAGGTGATGCTAGAATCAGTCACCAAGTGACTCAGTTCATATTACTCAAGCACTGGAGTCAGTCGGGAGTGTAACATGCAACCCCAAATACCTTCAATTACCAGGCTGTAAAAACAATCAGCATCACCTTTGTGTTACTCGGGCTGAAAACAGTTCCTTTACAAGGGTTCATCAAGCTAATTAGATGCTTGTTTTAATAATTAATACATTCTGTCTTACACCCTCTGTAATTCATTTGGATTTCATTAAATGCCCTTGTATAAATTTTAACCTAAAACCGATTACAACTTATTGTATCTCCTGCTGAAACATTCTTTCCTCCTTTTCCCTCTGCTTTTTTTGTTTCTTAATGATTTGCTGTTACATTTAAAACAAATATTTTGAATTCAACCTCTAAAACAAACTGACTTGGGACATTTGCATTGGTTTCCCATTTGGAAACAACAAAGGCTTATAAACCAGAGGATCTCCACAGCCATGCCCAGGATATATTATTCCAATATTCTGTGTTTCACTATTGCAACACCAATGGACTTCTCAGTCCCTAAAATCCTTTTCATTCAGATTTCTTTGTACACACTCAGATTTTGCAGAAGATGGACCAGTTTTCAAGCATGTGTGTGCTTTAGAATGGCAAAGTAATTGCAGTGTGAAAATTATTACAGCATTTTTGGTACTTCCCCTAATTATTACTTCTGGACTATATTCATAAAAAATGACTCATCTATTATTAATGTATCTCCTCTAATTGCATTCATACATAAGTAATTATAAATTTTCACTTTTATTCATTAAATGGAAAAGGTTGAGAGAATTGCTGACATTTAAAGACGTTTCACAAGACTATTTTAGTAGCAGCTTAGGCAAAAAATATATATTAGAATCTTCAAAAATTACTGGGTTTTAATTGTCATGTTTATTTCTTGAGATACCTTCAGCATAAAATATGTATAAAGCTGTCTTGTAATAAGCAATCTCTTACTAAACTTCCTAATCCATTGCTAGAAGAGTTGATACATTTTCTTTTGATGCCTGACAATTTTATTTTTTTGGTATTATTTCTTCATATTGATGAATTAAATACAATTGTAGAAACCTTAGCCACAAAGCAAGATGCTGAAATGGTAGAAAAAAACCCTGATTATACTGAAGGACAAAAATACAAGAAGCACAGGGCACTACCTGCTGTTCTGATTCTCACTTCCACTTTTCCTAGACCTGTGTTTCAGTGGACACACCAGGACTTGTTTAAATTTCAGCATAATAATACAAAACATGACCTGAGAAGACACAACTGGTGCTTTGCTACCTGCTGCCTCCCCTGAGGCTGAAGTTTGGTCAGGGAAAAACTCCCCTCCACTTCAGAAGGGTTTCCCTGGGCTGTGAATGAAGTCAGTATTTGACTTTGATGACAGAATGCAAAGATGTCAGAGAAATAAATGCAATGTCTGGCTCCCAAAGAGTGAAATAAATATATAATGGATGAAATCCTGGTTTCAGGGAGGTCAAAAACAAAATTCCTCTAAAATGCAATCAAGGCAGGATTTCATGTCCCAGCTTTACTCACTGACCTGGAGAGACAATCAGGCACCTGACTGCTCTTCTCCCTCGTGCTGAATAGCACTTTATAAATAGACCCTATTAAGTCAATAGCACCATTTGCAGAATGCATTAGTCAGCATGAATAAAGGTAATAGAAATGTAGTTATTTTTATTAATTAATATGTTTTTAACTGCTGGACAGAGAGGAAGGGAAATCACAGCCAACAGAGATTTTTTTTTTGCAAGTGGAAGTATTCCTTTTATAAATTTGTTTTGATGAGACAACTACAGATTAAGACACATTAATTTTTTTTTTTTCTTTTTTGCTTCACCTTGCAAAACTGGAAGAAATTTGTTTGCTCCATTTCATGAAAAACTGTAATTATTGTCCCTACAATATTACTACTAATTGTCCCAGAGGTCAATACCAACTCCAGGGCTGTCCAACACAGCATCAGAATGGTTTGTGCTGGAACAGAGCTTAGAGATCATCTAGTTTCAACCCCCTGCCATGGGCAGGGACAAACTTGTTGCAGGAATTGAAATCCACACTATTTCTTAGACAGTTTTGTTCCTGTACCATCTTTTTCTTGTACTATCTTTTCTTCAACAAATAAAGCCATACAGCCAAATTTGCTTTCTTCTACATTCATACAGCAACAAACAAAAAGCAGTGATTTTGAGCTGAGCCCTGGAAACAGGAAAAGCTTTCAAGGAAGCATCAATAGGAGTCAAAGAGAGGCATGAAGAAAATAGAAACAAAGAAAATACACTTTATCTTCTCTAACACTTCTCAAATTGGAAGGGAATTGCAAAGAGTAGGAGGAATATTCCCTTAATAGTACTCCATTAAAGTCTTCTGAGTGATCACACTGGTGTTCAAGCACTTTAGTTAGTGTTGTGAGAAGGAAGAGAGCTATTCCCTTAATGTGAAAGCTCTATACCATTATGAACAGAATATGAAAATATCAAGTGAGGGGAAAAAAAAAAAAAAAAAGAGCTTCTTGATAATTTTGATTTTCAGTAGAAACTCCAGTGAGCTGTAAATATTGCATAGCAATAAAAATCTGCTTTAGCTGCATGAATGCATACAGGAGTAACACAGAGATGTGATGCCTCACTGGAAGCCCCAGCACTAAAATGGTTGGAATTTAACTCCTATCACTGCAATTCTCAACAGCAGAGAAATCCCACAACTACAGTATTATTGGTGCTTTTGTTATCTGATTGTTTGATTGCTTCATTCTAATGATTAATGTAAATGTTTACTTTCATAGGCATATATTTTATGAGATGTATTACTATCATTTTGAAGGTCCTTCTTGGAGTTACCTGCCACAAAAGCCAGGACTGGTGGCAGTGAGTTTTTGGCAGAGAGTGTAGCAGAAAAAAACTGAAATGGGGTTTTCTTTCCATTTTCACTACTGTTTTCTGCCTCAACATTTACTCACCTTTGTAGCCCAGCACTTCTCCCTCTCAGCTGCTTGGACCCTGGTGATTTTGCACTCTCCATCTCCTGAATCTGTTTCTGTGGAAGACATAAAGAGACAACATAGCTGATATTGTTGTCAAGAACTCCTAACTATTCACCAGTCAGTACCACCCTGAAAGGGAAATAACTCCCAGGGAACATAATCACCAAGATGCTAGTTATTTGATCCTTTATTGTCTGTTTTCCTAATGAGGCTTTGCACCCACATCCTTGCAGAGAAGTTGAGCATTCTGCTTTCAAGGGCATGCCTTGGAATGGTCAAACATTGTGGGGAGAAAAACCTCCCCCTGCCTGTCCTTCCAGGGACCTGCTACAATGAGCAGCTCAGCCTGCCTGCACACTGTGGGCAGAACTAGGCTGCCAGTCACCTGTCATCAAACAAATCCTAAAGCATGGAATAATTCATGTCTCCTTTCCTAAATTACACAGCTTGTTTTAGTATGTGCTAAGGAAAATGCATAGCAATTGCTTCTACTGGAGAGCATGGTCAATTCCACCTAAATATGTTCATAAATCTGAATATTTCAAGAACTTTTTCTACCTTTATGGTGCATTAACTATTTCTATGGAGATTGCTCTAGCTGTAGTTATTCTTAACTTAAAGAGAAAAAAATGTTCAGGTAGGAACCCCTGTATTATCCTAGACTTTATTATAAAATCCACAGACAAATTACAATGCAGTTTTTATGACAGTGATGTCATATCTTTATGTGGAGTCTTAATCTTTAAATACAGGCATCTAAATGACTTAGGTGCCATAAATCTCTCTTCTGCTCTCTCATGAGCACTGATGTACGTGGAAGAATTCCTTTAAAGGACAATAAACAGAACAGGTTAAGATCAGAAGATCAATATACACATACTGCTGAATTAATAGATATTTGCTAGCTTTCAAAAGAGGGCACATAATTACTCTGCTTTAAAGAATTACTCCAAAGTTCAGCTGAAGGAGAAACTGAACGTGCTTATGTAATCAATGCTATAATACTTGTTAAGGACTACTTGTCTAAATTAAAAGTACAGTATCAGATCTCACTGAAAAGGGCTCCCAAGCCTCAGCTCAGTGAGGAGATAAAGTGTTTCCTTTAGCCTGGTGCAGAGGGTGGATAAGATGCTGTTCTGCACCCCCAAGACCACCTGGCACAGTGAGACTCATGCAGCCAAATTCTCACCTCCCTGTGTCTGTGTAACATACCCAACATACCTATAGGGACACTTGATCTGCACTCAGTTCCAGATGTTCCTGTGCCATTTTAGGGACAGAGCTAGTTGGACAAGGTTGAATTCATAACAGACACCAAGCTCAGGATTCAGCAGTGTGGATGATCCCCTCCAGTCCCTGATCCTGGTTTTCTTACAGTTAGAGGTGCCAATGTGCCCATGCAAACCCAGTACAATACCTGTCATATCTAAGTGTACAAACACATTCCATGGAAGTACCCAAAGACAAGCTCTTTAAAAAAGTCCATTTTCCCCCACATACACACATTTGTAAGCACTGGCATCATTTCCTTTGTTTCCTAGGCTGAAAACAGCACAGAGACATGATTTTTTCCTCCAGTGCTTCTGTGTAACCACAGTGATGTCTTTCTTGAGACACTTAAATTCATTCCTTCACTAATTTAGCAAGGTTCTGCTTCAGCCAGTGGAATATGTTCTTCTTCTGGGCTCATCCAAGGCAGTAATTACCTCCTGCACTCACAAAGGAACAGTATGACCCTCCTGTGATGCCTGGCCACAGAAACCTCCAGTGTTAAGGTAATAAAGCTTGAGAACTATAGCTTTTAGTTTTAGGAAGGCAGTAACAGTCTGACTTTCTATTCCAATCTTTCATAATGTCCAGGTGCTCTGTTACAGTCAGATCCTGCCCTGAAGGATAAACAAATCCTTTATTGTCTGAATGAAACTGGGAGGTGAGATGTTTTACCTCAGCAGCCCAGTTCCAGACTCGTGTCTCTTGCACCTCTTCTGGACCTAACTAGGAACTAATCATATGAACCTCAGAGTGGCCTTTTACTGCACACTAAATAAAGGGAGGAGAATTCTAACAGATAAATCACATAAAAATGAAGAATGTGCTCCAAAAAGGAAAGGAATCTTGATTTAAAAAAAAAAAACTTCAAAGGGCTTCTCAATATAATCATTATTCTATGTTTTTAGTCTAAAATCACATCATTCTCAACTATGAAAAATCTCTATTCTACCCAAGCCTAGAATATCATTCAATAATCAGAAAAAATCCAGATATTCTACAGTTTACATGTACATAACATCACCTACAGGAATGAGGGTGTGCAGGGCTATCTAGCTGGGCCTGTTTTCACAACATAATTCCATTTACCAGGAAGGGCACACCAGTCCAAAAACTGCTTTAAAATAACAAAGGACATCTCTAGAGTTAATTTCTAGCTAGACTGCTGCATTCCCTGCAATGACTAGTTCAGATATCCTTCTGGGTGCCTCAGTTTAGGTGCATCCAAGAAGACATACATTCCACCTGTGCATTAATGTCTTCTCAAGTCTATAGGAAAAGATGATTTAACTTAATTCTTCATGTATTTTATAACTCCCTTTCCACAGTGTGTGACATTTTCTGTGTCATCCAGTCTTCTCTCTACTAGTGAATTTTCAACCCACCTGCACTCCTGAAACTCCTGTTTAATCATTCTTGGCAACACCTCTGTTTCCCAGGACTAGCTGATGTCATGTCTTGTCATGTTTGTGTCTGGGTTCTGCAGGAATGACATGTGAGCTCCAGACAGATTCTTCCTGCTTTACTTCTGTAACTGCTCTGCGTCTAATAGTACACATTTCTACACAGCAATCTCTGAATAATGTTAAAATTGCTTGAGGAACTTTTCCTTCTCTTTGGACCAGTAAGAAAAGGGTTTGTTAGTCTCTTTGATTCTCATTTGTTTTTAATTTTCTTTTAAAAAGGAGATATCTAAGCAAAAGTTAACACTAAGTGAAGGTAATTTCTTGCAATTTACATGCAATGGGATTTTTTTAAAGGAGGCTTTTATATCAAGACTGTATTTAAAATGTCAAAAAGTATGTATCCATTAAAAAGTCAATATGAACCTTCTTTCCCCAGTGTTTCTGACAGCTCAGCTCCTTCTCCAGCCAGGCAAGGTACCAGGTCTGGAGTCAGCATAAATGAAATAAGCAGATCTAGCCCACTGCTGAGAAAAAACACTGGTCAGAAGCCTCTTCCACCTTCCTTCCTTGTGAGGAAGATAACTCAAGCTACTATCAAAAGCTGGCTAGTATCATTTCTAGGAGAGAGGAGGACAAGGAAAGCACTCTGAAGTTTTCACACTTTATCCTCACTCTTTTGCTCCCTTAAAGCACTAAGTGTTTCTCCCTCCTCTGTTGCCACCTAGGGGAGAGTATAGAGCAGAGCTGATGCCAGAAAAGACAGGAGGATAAACCATGAGAGTCCAAAAGGCTGGAACTGACAGGAGTTGACAGGGCAAACTCAGCTTGGGATGCTGAAGGCCAAGGCCTGATGGACACACAGATGGGAAACAACCCACTCAGTCCAGGCAGGAAGAGGTGGGATATTAATTCTTCACCCATTAATTAATAACAGTATTGTTCCTGAGGAAAAAATCTAACCTATATACATATTTCCATGCATATATAGATATATATATATATATGCTTAATCAAAGATCCACATTTACATGCTGATGTATCTGAGGAGTTGCAAGAAGCTTCTGCTGCTAGCAGGCTGTATTAGGGGTTAATACTGCTAAGTAAAGGGGATAGATTAATTTCTAATGAAAAAGGCTCAAGATAATCCATAAGCAACTCAGGAATCATGTCAGAAAGAAACAATCCTATCCGTTTTTTACAGCAACTGGAAAAGAAATCTCAATTATTCACTTTCCTACCATACCTTGAAAATGTGAGGTATCCACCAAAGAAATCATTCAGCTATATGTCATTTTAGCATCCTTCAAAAATCTTAATTAAGATTAAATTAAAAGAGAACATTTATTACTTCACAGGAGGTCAGTCAGAAATGTGTCCTTTCTGCATCTTGTCTCCCTCAATATATTCAAACAATCCTGATCCAAACCTTCCTGCAACCACTAGAAAACCTTCCCTTCCTTTGCAACTGGCTCCATGTGTGTAATCTGGATTCCTAAAGAAGGTTTTATAAGCTTCTGTGTATGAAATTTAGAACAGATTTATACCAGACAAACCAACACCACCCAAACAACAAAGGAAAATCCAACACCTTTACTAGCTAATCTCTATTTAATAAAAATGCATTCTGTCTTTGGGATGTCAAGCACTTTACATTCAACTGGCTGACAGGAATGTTAATGGCTTCAATGCCACCAGCTTTGCAGTTTATGGTGGAGGAAAAAGTTTGACTTCTTTTTTTTTTCCAAACAAATTGATATTTAACCTTTACAGCCACTCAAGGCCTCCAATTGCTGACAGATGCACTTGTTCCACATTGCTTGAATTTTAAGCAAGTCAGTAATACTTCAGGTTTTATCACAGCTATTTACTAGAGTGCAAACACTGACCTCCACATGACAGCAGCAGAAAGACACCTTTTTGATGGCAGATTGCACACACTAAGCTCAGCTCCTCAGAAACACTGTGGCAGTGTAATATAGAATATTTTCTGTGCTTTTTCTTTGGCATAGTTATCAGATTTAAATGGGAAGCTTAGTCTTATGGATTTAATAAAACAACTACAGCTACATATATTGTCAAGGACAAAAAAAAATGGAGAAAAAGGTTCAGTTTATGAAACTACCAAGTTGACTGGGGCTTAAACTTACAGCAGTGTTGGCCTGCAAGATGAAGGGGAGGACAGATAACCTATTTAAATCATTAGCCTCTTTTAAAAGCTTCAGAACATGTCTCAGACCTGTTTAATAGCAATCTGTAGCCAAGCAGGATCTTGTTAGTGGAGTCCTCTCCCATGGGCAAGGACTTCAGAAAACACAGGCCACTTTTAATCCATCACTACTGCTGCAAAGCTGCTCCTCTTCAACAGTTTAACAGTTAGAACACTTGCTGAGGAAACAGGAGATGTGTTCAATTTCCTTTTCAGCTTCATCTCCTGCTTCACAAGGTCATGCTCTCTCTGGTGGATGATAGAACAAGAGAGGGAATAAAGGAAAAAGCAAATGGAAAGCTACTCTTCGGTTGGGTCACTGTGCAGGCAGGATTGAGGAAGACAAGAGATCAAACAAATGGAAGCCTAAACATCTGGTGGTGATAGTTCAGGTTGAACCTTGGTCTCTCTCACTTAGGAAGTGCCTTAATAACCAGGCTAGTGTATGAAAAGTACGTGGCCCTTGTCATACATTATTAGGTGTTACTAATGAGAGTATGCTTCTACAACAAGAGCTGTAACTAGAATGAGAACTAAACAGCTCTGTGAAGTTTTAGTACATAATGGAAATCACTTTGTTTGCAAGTAAGGCTTTCTGTAGAGTAATGGATTAACTATACAGTAAAGATACTCTCTTTTATTTGCAAACAGGTATGTAAATTGACTGGCTCATTAGCAGAGCAGCATCTCCACGTCAGATGTGGACACCAGTTCTTAAGGAAGGATAAATGGCTGTTAAAATGCAGGTACTTTGGGGTTTTGTCTGCTGCTTTCAATTCTATATTCCAAGAGCAACAGCATTTGGAATGCCAATGCCAATTGATGTCATCACTAAAAGGATAAGCATTTAGAGTGGCACTCAGTGAATGATTGACATTGGGTATACAGCAAGTTCTTATTCTGTCAGAATTTGGCATGTTTCTAGGTGTCAGAGTTAATCCACTGCCAGCTATTTGACAGGGTTGTACTTAGTGCCTGATGCCAGTCTCCAAAATGTTGATGATTAAGGCTGCATACAAATGCTGCTTATTCAATTGAATAAATATCAGTTTCAGTCACACAAGAAAAGGTGGACTCTCCATACAAATATTTCATTGACACACAGAGCAGTGAAGGGTGGTGTGAGGGACTGAGGTGTCTGTGCTGAATGTGGGAACTGGCAATCTCCTTTGCAGGCCTGGCAGTGGTGAGAAATGTTCTACCTGGGTGAGGTGTACTGCCAGCAGAAGAGCTCTGGGGACAGACTAAGCAGCCCTGGCTGTACAAAAGGCAAAACATGTGGAGTTCTCAACGTTTTGGTCAGGGCACAGAGGTTGAGGACCCTAGAAGAAATTGGTTAGATTTCATTAGCTCAACAGCTGAAAGATGTTCTTCCAACTAGGTCTTGAACTCACAGAATATAAGAAGTCTTCTAAAGAGCTAGACAGAGGAAAGAGGTTATTGATGACAACCAGCCTTTCCTCCCCAGAATCTATGCATGGTCCTGTCCAAACATCCTTAGTATTCCTACATAATACAGGCACAACAGACAGTATGAAATACTATCCTCTTCTTCCTTTGCTCTCCTCCTTTGTTCCTCTATTCTAGAAACTTCTTTCTGTATAAATAGATTTTTTTAATGGTAATATTTTGTCAGTGATTTCCAAGGTAGCAAAGCAGAGAAGGCAAACAACAACAGACACAGAGACTAGCCAAAAAGATGGGAATGGGAAAGGATGGCAAAGAAGTTGTAAAACATGCAAAACAATTATCAGGAAGTAAAAGATGGATAGGATAAGGGGATGGAAGAAAAGGCAGTGATGATACTGATGAGAACTTCTGACAGTGTAGCTGGAACCTAAACACCTCAGACTTTCACCTTCTCCTATCAGATGCTTTTCATTTCTTTGTAGTTATCACCTTCTGTAAAAAGTTGTAACCTTCTTGGGACAGAGAGTTTTTCCAGATGAGGAATCCCAAATCCTAACTGAGCTATTTCCATCCATTCCAAGAGTGGTTCAGTTATTTCCTGAGGTTGCCTAGAGGCAGTTTGACCATTTAGCTGGGTGCACTTGATCATTTTAGTCACTACACACACCCAGTAATTTTTTAGTGGGTTTCTAGTCAGAAATAACATAGCAAAGTGTTGTAAAACCACATCTAGGACATGCCCTTTGATTATCACTGTTTGTTTCTTTGTTGTTGCTCAGCTGGGTGATTTTTTCCTTGTACATTGCTTCTTAAAAATGCAGTATAATTTCCCAGAGTAAAAGCATGAGTTTTAAGGTCAGGTTAATAACATTTTTTTTCTATGCATCACTGGCCCAAGTATAGAGCTGAAGGCTTTTTGGTATATACATTTTTAATATGCTATGTTGTTATGGGCAAAAAGGCAACACAATATATATATATGCAGCCTAAAAATTTATTGTTTAAGTACTGTAAAGAGTCAAAATTAACATAAACTCTCACCATAATATAGTTACCACTGACTTACATAAAGTCCTTTGTCTTTTCAGCAGCATTATGTGTACCTCTGGCTCCTACTATTGATAGTCTTCCTGAAGAAGGCCAAGTAACAGGTAGTTCCAATGAGACATCAGCAACCTGAGGACTTCACTGGAAGGATTTGACTGTTCCAAGTGAGGAATTCTTCCTCCTAGTCTGGAGAGTTTTTGGTGATTTTTAAAATTCCTTCCTACCAGCTGATCCCCTCTAGCTGCTCTCAGCTCAGCATGAGGCTGGTCCCACAGATTCTGCAGGCTCAGCCTTCCCAGGGCCTCTTGTTTCTCAGAGAAATAATAAAATAAGAATTAAAAAAGAACCTTTAAACATCTTTTGGTTGGTTGGGTTATTTCTGGCTTCTCTTTATTATGACAGTACTAGGTGTGCAAAATTCTAACTGGCAATTCTTTAGTTCTGACAAGCGGGAGAACTCATTTGGCTTTGTTTTGCTAGGGGTTTTTCATTTTGTTTGTATGAAGATTTGAGAAGGTGGTGATGAGATCTGTAGGCCAAGTTATTTTCCTGACTAATAAATTTAAATTTGATGCCATAGCATTGACAGATGCTCATTTTCAAATATCTATCATGTACGTAAAGGTAAATGTCAAGCAGTACTTATTAAGAAAAGACCTTACTCCTGAGAATTATTATGAATTTGAGAAGAAGAAAAACAAAATAAATTATAGCAGATGTGTCAGCAATGAAAAATTACTCTGTTTCTCAAGACACATGTAAGAAAAGGCCCATTTTGCATTTTATGACTATGTTCTCTAGGAGAGACATTTACATTTCTTCCAGATGCTATCAGAATTTATTGACAGTCACATTTTAGATATAAAATGAAACTTCATGTAGTTTATAAATAATTAATACATGAATAAAATAGCTATAATAAACATTCCCTTCATATTTTTATAGCCTGTCAAGGAAATGGGTGCTCATAATTTGCTGTATAATCATGCAACTTTGACATTATCAGTAAATTTATGCTACTCCTCTCTGTCCTATTTTTAACTTCTATTCAAAACTGGAATACAAAACAAAATAGTGCCTAATTATATATATTGCAGATCAATTTGTTTGTTTCAAGATCAGTGTTCACATTTAAACAAACTTCCATTCTCCACCCACAGTGTTGGTATTTTTCCCCAACAGATATTCTAATATCTATTTCATGATCTTGAGAAGTCATGTCATGAAATCCAATGTTTATCAAAGCCAGCAGTGATTTCAGAAGCATTGTTCTGCATAAATCTTTGCAAGAGAGATGCATAAAATGAGACTTCACTATTTTATTCAAACAGATCTTAATATGACGTTGAGAAAAGAAACTCCTGAGATGATCACTCTAACTTCAGAAGAAGAAAATAATCAAATCATTTATGACACCTTATTGTGAAAGGTGGAAAACCCTCTGAAACTCAGCTATTTTCCAACTGATTCCTCACGAGTTTGCAATTTAGCAGCAGTGTGTCCCAGTCATCACTGTAATGATGGCATCTAAATGAGATTGTCCTTGTAACTGGCTGGGTAACACCACCCTTGGACAATGCCTGAGGCAGAGACCTGACAAACTAATCTGATTCATTTTACTTTGAATTAAAAGGAGAAAATTCTTGGAAGTTATTTGATGAACTCGACTTACTGTGACAATTATGACAATTAGAAAAGGATTAAGAATAGAAATTAACAACAGGTTCAGAAGATATGTCAAGGAAAACCCTTTATACCTTATATATTTCCTGCATCTCACACAGTGTTTGGAAGCAGATGATGTTTGTCCCTCATGAAATATCATCTGCCCCCATGCTGGAACTCCCTTAAACCTGACACCCTCACCCTACAGTGATACCTGGAACATGAGCAGGACCCAAAGAGGTGCTGAGAGCTTTGAATCTTTCAGCCAAGTCAACAGCAGGGAGAAGGGGGAGCTTGGAGTCTGGATTGTCCTTACTTTCTATTAGCACAGACACAAAGTGCTTGGAAATAAAGTATCAGAGCAATTAGATGTTCTTCTGAAGGAGAAATGGAGCTGGATGAAATGACCATCATTATCTTCACTGCCTCGACTTATTTTTGTTTCATTCTTTTTTTCTGTTTATCAGACAGGTTCAAATGTGTTGTGTCATTATCAATTGAACACTTTTGAGGTCAAATGATTGAAAGTTCTTATTTTCTTTAATCTTACTTTGATCAGTTATCAAGGGTACTTGTCTCAAAGTATCTGTAAGTGATATGTAATCAAAGGCCTTATTACAAAACTAGAAAGAAACAAAACAACAGTTTAAAATACTCTCCACTAATTTCTTATTTCAAACCACCAATAAACTCACAACACATGCAAGCAGAGTCCAATCCCATATTTATGTAAAATCTCTTATGCTGCCTTTGCAAAGAAAACCACCAACACAAAGATGCAAACAGAAATCAGCTCATTTCAGACACACAAGGCCTGCTGTGCCTCAAAACATGATTCTTCCAAACATGCTAGTCCTCCTTTCACTGCTGGGTATTATCTTACAAATGACTGTTGTGTGTAAGAGACAGTGATGGGAGCATGAAAGGTGAGAAAAGGGGAAATCTTAGTCTTATAAATGCAAGGTTTAAACTTTTTTTCCCAATTACAGTGCAAAGAAAAAAAAACAAAGAAAAAACAACAAACAAACCCCAAATTACAATCTCAGCAGCTACCCCAAGGTTAATATTTTACTATCTTTCTGCACCTTTTTATTGCTTTTTTAACGTATCATGAAATCCTGTGCAATTCTACTTGCACTGCCACTTGGAATCTTTGAAATGCCTCACTTAAATCCTTTGCATTGGTGTAAATAAAGCATTCCCATAGCAGTGGTTTCCCAGTGGTGAGCACGTTCTGTTCCTGCTTGTTGTGAGGTTACTTATGCCTTTGTTACTGTGATCTGGCAGTAATGAGAAGTTGTTATTTATAAAGGCAATTAAAAAGAACCAAGAGACCTATCCAGTTGCAGTGTTGCACTGAGTATATTACTCACCATGAGTAGTTGGTCTAAGAGGAACACAAGACTGTAAGAAACATTTGCAGATACTGTCATTTTTTTTCTTGCCCCCACAAATCTAATTTGAAGGCTGTTTTATCCCCCTTACAAATCTAATGATTAGGAGACAATTAGTCCTAGACAAGTGGACTAGTGCCAAGGAGGGATTCACCTGAACAAATATGGGGTAGGTAGTCCCTCACAACATCCTTCTCTCATCCTTCCCAAACCATTCTATGAATCTATGAAAATGAGCTCATTGTAACATGGAAAACTTACCAAAACTTGAAATTGTTTTCCAGTGTATGTTCCAGGATGAGTTAAAGATGAATCTCTGGAAAAATATGTACCAAAGATGCAGAAAGGAATGGATTTTGACACTGTCATATTGTGTCTGCAGGTGGCCACAACTCTGAAAGGAGAATGAAAAATTTTACATTAGTAGATTATTCTGTGACAAGACAGATGAGTTCATATTCCTTTCTTCCCAATTTATCTTTAGTATGAAACAAAAATAATCTTCAAGATACTATGCAATTAAATAGCAGTTAAATGAATCCATTAATTAGTCAAAGGCCCCATCACATTCTTGGTTATCTGTTATATACAGTTCTACTACAAATATACTACCCCACCAAACCCTCTGATATCATGTAAAAAGGATAATAGTTCCTAAAAATAAATCAAATATTATTTATAGTGCACATATGAGCAGAGCACTGGGCATTTGTCTGGTGAGTCCTGAAGCTGAATCCATTTCTGTCTTCATGACATGGCATGTGCTAGTATGATACAGCCAAATCTAAGAGATAAGCAGCAAATTCATGCAAGATCTTCATAAACCTCTATATCAAGCATTGAAAATGTGACTATTTTCCATGTCCCTGCCATTATGCATAATGTTGTACAAGGGGAGGGACTAGGAAGATTTGAGGACATCATTTATCTTTATGGAGAGCAAATTCCACATACAAGAGCAAGTGAAGTGAAGCATCAGAAGGTGCAGAGGTCAAACAAGAATCACCTGATAATATCTTAATTATCAGATCCTCTTTACTCTGCAGAGTAGAAAAAAAATTAATTCCTTCTCCCAAGAAACAGTGCATCATTCCTGGCTTATTTCTTTTTTTAGAAGGCATAGTGTTTTCCATTCTTAAATGCAGTTCCAAAATCTTGCTATGCTCTGAATTATGGAAATCAGACTTTCAGAAGCTCATTTGATTTTCATTGTTGAAATGTTGTTGATTTAAAGAGGACTGTCCCATTGGGATGAGACTGGAATTAGGGTCTCCATGAAGAGCCAGAGAAGCACAGAGCCATGGTTTGTAGAAATTAATGTGGTAGTAATGACAGTACTACTAGTAGTAGCAGTTGTAGTAGTGATATTTTGATTCATGATTAAAAAAAATAAAAGCTATTCAATAATGAAGCAAGTACAACCAGTTCCAATGGAAATCACATTAAATTTCTAGCACAGAGGATGAAATCATTCACTTGGTAACACACGTTGCCGTCAGTCTTCTGCTCAGGCAATAAACACAGCTTTGAGATTTTTTTTCTCTCTATGGACCAATATTTTATTTCTACTGCCCCCAGAGATTTGTGAGAATAGTATAATTCTTAATCTGTAGGCCAGAAGCAATCATATTCTGCAGGAGAACACTTGCTAACAATTGTTTCTGCACTGTAGCATGTTTCAAACAGAAGCACAATTTCAATTGTTAGTAACTACAGCTTTTGGTCTCACAAACTGTGCTAAAGTGCTATATAACATTAAAAAGAAGTATGACACAGTTGAATAAACACTAATGTTATAATAAGGGAGTAGGGATAAAAAAAAAAAAAAAAAAAGAGGTATTTTTGGGCTAGGAAAACGTTGTATCTTTATGGATTGCTTTCCATCTACTTTGGCCTTCACACACAGCCAACCATTTAATGTAAAAGTTGCCTGCACTGTATGGCAATATATAATGAAAGCTCAAATAATAGCCCAACATGCCTTTTCATCTGCTGGGATGCAGGAAATGTAGTGGAACAGCACCATCTGCAGGTGTGCCATCAGCAATTTAATGCTCTGGCATCTGGCCTCTGGTACAGATCTGGTCTCCGCTTTGGGGCAAAATCCAACAGCAGCAAGGTATGGATCCAAAATGACAGAATTCATACAGAACTACAGAACCAAATATCATCTTTTTTTTTTTAAGCAAATGTTTCATTTGAAGGATCTCTCCTTTGAGAGTCCTTTTGTTTTTAACCTGTTTTGTTAGATGCTTTGTGCTATCCCATCCTACATGCAGTTACAGATTCAATCTATTTTCTGTGTGTTGCAGATACTTGTTTTTATACGTGGAAAATACCAGACACTGTTCTGACACAGCTCAGACAAGAAAAGTCAGCATGATGCTGCACAGCATCATTAGGAATTGCAGCAAACTGATTTATAATGGATCAAAAGTGTCCTGACTGCTTAAAAAAAGTAATATGCTACCTCTAGCATACATCTGGACATTCTTAATGGCCATCTTTTTGCCTTACTTTCTTCCACCTCCATACCCTTCAACTGGTTGTTAGGAGTTTGGATTTGAAATACTGTGTACTTTGAAAATTGGCCAACTGCTTATGTGGAAAATGGGGGAGAGGAAGGGATATAGATAGTATGCCATCCATTTGTGTGAAGATTGATGTTTATTTACATTTTTCAGGATCTCTGATTACTAAGTTGGCCCAAGAGAATACATTTAGCAGCAATAAAACCTGAATGCTACTCATACATATTCAAAGGATGTGAATAAGCTGCTTTTTTAATTGTTACAATGCAGAGCTTGCCCTGACAGCACAAAGCTCTCCAGAAAAAAATACCCCAAACAATGATTTCCTTACATCCTAGATCTTATGGGGAGATTTAAAGTTCCAAAACCACCTGAGCTAGTCGTGGTCCAATCTGTACAGAAAGAATAGCACAATAATAGGACTGAAAATGTTCCCCATTCACGTGTTCTCTCTTGATCTTAATTCAGAGCAGGGCTCAGCCAGTCCCTTCCAGGAAGCTGAGAAAGCACTAAGTTACACTTAGACATCAAAGTGAAACTTCAGGGCTTTCATCAACCAATCCTTTGTTTATGCCTTTGTAAAGCAAATGCAGAGCAGAGGTGCAGATTACAGCACAGCAAAACACCCGTGTTTTACAACTGGTTTCTCACTTCTGCCACACACACATCAGGGCTTCTGAAAGCTGAGGCTCCCAGCTACCAACTACACTTAGGCAGCTCTTTTATTAAGATCTCTTTTCTGAGACTATTTCATTCACGTGTGTGTGTCAGCTAATAGTTCTCTGACTTTCTTTATTGAATAGCCATTTAAAAAAGACAAACCGCTTTTACTTAGCTACTCTGGATTGTGTATTTGGAAACACAACTGTTCTCCAACCTCTTTGTCTTAGACTTCCAGGAAGAAAAAAGCTACTGCCACGAACAGGTGTAGACAGGGGACAGGCAGCTGGGCATTTCTCATGGAAGTTGTTTTTTTGCTGGAAAATACTGACCTATTAAAATGGAAACAACGACTGTAAATCCATAGGGTGGGAGACAGTTTGACTGGGGAAGCTCATTACTGATGTCACATCTGATACAGATGGCTGTAGTTTTGAAGCATAAACCCTCTCTTTCTCCCTCTGTCAGCATTCTATTTCTGCAGGTGTCTCCTCCCCATTTTTTCCTTTTCATTCTTTGTGCAGACTCTGTTGATGGGGAAAGGAAGACAATGCAGTTGTGTCCCTCTTCACTACTTGTCAGAGCCAGGACAAATCCTTATTTACGAACGTTCCACCAGTCAGTCCTTAATTTGGTTCCTGACTCACTGAATACACAGTGTGAAATCTCATAGAAAGCAGAAGATAGAAGGACAATGCACAGAAATAACTCCTGAGAGTTAATGGCTGTCAAGGTGCAAGGAAATCATCATTCTTAGTAGGGAGACAGTATTTGACTTGTATGTTTGTTTTTAATTAATATATTACACCAGCCAGTGTGGGGAAATGGGATGGTGGAAGAGATAAGGTAATGCTACCAAGAAAGAAATTAAAACCAGGACATGGAGGAGATGCTGAGAAAAGCAGAAGGATGATGGGGAAAAAAAAGGGGGCACATTTTATGCTTCAGAACTACAGCAGTGTATCAAAGATTGTATCAGTAATGAGTTTACAACATCTTGCTGAAGCAACTGAAATTTTGTAGGCTAAAATATAAATTAGAAATTATTCTTGCAGACATGTTTATCACATCATGAATCCTCAGCAAACAACTTTACGAGGTCTTCCCCTCCATTGATGTCTAATGATATTATTTGTATCAATCTCCATACAGCATTGCAGCAGTGTCTTCACAAATTTGCATGTACACTGCTTGACTAGTTTGACATCTTAACATCATTCTCCATTTTATATGGCAGTGCTTTGATAATTTTATGGCAATAATTAAATCAAACCAATTTTAGTCTAAGCCTGACAGAAGAAAATGTCAATAGTTTAGTTAAAATTACTGGAATAAGGGCTAGAGAGGAGGAGTTAATTTCTTGAAGGTTAAAACAGAAAAAAATACACATGGGGAGAATGATGAGGAAAGATAATATCACACGTGTTTAGACAAAAAATTTCATTTCTGCAACACTCTTGTTAGGAAAGACATGAAACCTGGAAAACTATGAGATACAGTAGAAAAGTCAAGTCAATTACAATACTATTGCTGTCCCCATGTTTCTTGTGATGGAAGGTCAGGCTTTAATTCTAAGTCACCTGTTGCTTCCTTTTCTTCTACAGCTCTTTCTACCCATAACCTACATATCCTGTGCATGTGGATGTGCCATGAAGAGGAATGCACTTCCAGGGATACTGGCAGAGTGATACCTGTGCATGAACATCAAGGAAAAGATGATAAACAGTCTCAGCTTAATGAGTCCTCCTGAGACTTGGACATTGCAGCTCTGGTCTCCTTGACACTTGTTATTTACATAAAGAATCAGTTTGAAAATCCAGGGATGTGCCAAACACTGAAAAAAATATGCACTATCTAGAATTTCTTTCTTGGGGAGAATACACTGGAGAGACCTCTCGACACATTTACACACAGGGAAAAAATTACAACTTTCATAAATAAGCAAACTCTGGATAAAATATGGACAAAACCACTTTGACATTGGCACTAAGCCATTTTAATTTTCTATAGAGATCTTTAGTCATTTGCAGCATCAAATTTATAATTAAACATTATTTTCAATAACTTGTAAGTACACTTAAATATTTTTATTACCTTTCAGCTGGGAACCTATTGCTGTAATATATCTGGCTATAAGCAAAAGTAGAACAGATGATAATGTTAAGTTTTTATAAGGCACCAAATCCATTTCCAGAGCTCTCAAATATCAGATTTGGAAGCAGGCCGATGCAGGAGTATCTAAAAACCAGGTTCTACAGCCTGGGAAAGCAAATGGAATTAAGAATTCCAGAAATGTATTGATAGTAGTTGATGTTTGTAAATAATAATCAGTTATACTATTTAAAGTTGCAGATTTTATCCACACAGACTTTGGCAATTTGTTGTGAGAAAAATTCTGCCTGATGCAGCCAACTGAAGCACTGTAATCCACTTGAAAAGCAGAGGATAAACAACAAAGCTGAACACCCAAAAACCAGAATGTAATTCAAGCCTTTCACTACATTTAGCTACTTGGGAGTCTTTGACATCAGATAATTTTCCATCAGGCCTGTAAATCTGTCCTGCAATTTTCAATCCTCCCTGAGTTCTGTTGCAAATAGACCTGGATTTCCAAGGATGTTCTGACATTATGAACCAAGCTGCATCTTCTACTGTATGTTTTAGGGGAGCTAAATAGTTTAGTTAGCTAATAGTGTATGGATCCATTTTCTCTGCCTTTAACTCTCTGCAATTTTGTACAACAGATAATGCCTAGAAATATTGAAAGCCAGTTTTTAAATGTCTGTTAAGTCTGGTTTTACTCAGATGTCACAGATAAAAATATCCCATGCAGTAAGAACAATATTCTTGTCTTTTCATTTTGTAATCTGGTTGCACTTATAACCTATTAACTGATTTCTTAAATGAGTTACAATGATTCAGTAATTAATTTGGGTGGTTTCTTAGGTTACTGTATTAATGAAATGGAAGAAAGAATCTGAAAAACATGACTGTTCTTAGATAACAGTAAAAAAAAAATTAAAAGTAATGACACTAAAAAGTTATTTTTCTATTTTCAGAAGACACAGTGGAAAACAAAAGCCTACTGGAAATATTACCACCTCTTAGGGCACTGGGGCTTCTTGGTTGGGTTGTTCTCATTTAGGGTTTTCTGTGTGTTTTGTTTTTTGATTGTAATTGTATAGGTGAATGTGAACCAGGAAAGCATCCTTCAGCAAATCAGCTCCTTCTACAGCTCAGAATGCTCTACTCTCTTTCCAAGGTGCCTTTCTGCTCCCTCATTAATTGGTTTTGCTTCAAGACACCTCTTCAAACCTCTCTCCAACAGCCTTGCACTTAGCTCTCTGCCTGTTGTTTACCTCTGAGCATCACTATTGTTTCACCGAAATATTTCATTTTCTCCTTATAGCTCCTTTTCTTTCCCAGATCTTCTCTTTTTCTGGAAGTTTGTTTTGAATGCATCAAGTATACAAATGAATTTAGCAATACATTCCTGTAAATCAATCAAAATGTTTTTAACAGACTTGATTTTGCTCAGAAAAAAAAAAAAAAAAAAGAGTGATTGCCCTCATGAATAGGCTATGAGTAGCTGTTGTGTGGCTGGACAAAAACAGGTAGCAGTGAATTGAAAAGCTCTGAAAAAATGTAGTATATACTGGGGAAATAAGCCTGGTATTTCACCTGGATCCTACAGAGGTATTTGGTAGTAGTCAGTGAAAGCAGGAGCACCATGAGAAGTTCCACACAAGTACTGGTGCTGTCCTTCACACGACTCCTCAGGAGTGGGTATCAAACTTTGGGCTGATGTTCTTGCAAAGGTGAGGGAAGAAAAAGCAACTGTGGTTTTCAAAGATTATTTTTGTAACCATAGTAACAACACCCTTAGCACTGGAAATTGTAAGTGGGAGCTCCTGAGACATGGAAGTGAAAGAGCCTCATTGCTGGGAAACCTACAATCATGTCATGGAAGTACAAGAGGGACTGCAGAATGACAAAGTGGCTGCTTATAGCACATGGAGTTTTAGCCCCTGATGCATTTCACTTCAGATTTCCCACACCAGACAGCACAATAAGAGGAGAGTGTCAAGAAAACAAGAAAACCTCAACTACTCCCTTCTTTTCTTCCCTGTGTTTATACAGCCTTGTCCAACTCCTGCAATTAGGTTATAGGATATTCTGTGGAGGCTTCTGTGCACAGCTGGGCACAGCTCACACACGTGTGGCAGGCTGGGTTTGCTGTCAAAGCAGCCAGCAATCAACTGTTCAGAGGCATTGCCTACAAATGCTCAGAGAGGGTGAGTGTGTTAGCAGATCACATCCACTGAGAGCACAGCTTTTCATACCTACCAGTCTCCAGGCAAAGCACAGATTGCCAAGAAAGTCTATCTGTTTCTTTTGAAATGGTTGTATTATACATAAGTGTTTGCTACACAAAAAGAGTCATCAGCAGTAGTGACAATGTGTTCTTAAGTGTCTTCTGAGAGAAAAGAAAAACACAATAAAATTGTGAAGTGCTGCTAGAGTTAAAAATATCTGATGATTTGGTTTCAGGCAATACAAAACTTTTCTTCTAGGCATCTACACACATCTTTTATTAATGAAGCATTTCTTTAGTGGTGTGTATCTTCAGAGTGAAACCTCCCCACACTTTGCTTTAATTGGGAAGGTCTATTGATTTACTTAAAGCTGAGCATAGTAGTCTGGTTTCAGCTAATAATACCTTCTTTTCTTTTTTTTTTTTAAATCAAAGTCAGGAACAACTGTAACCAATTATTCAGTGTGTATTACACATCCAAAATATGCTTAGGGCTGAAGACTATAAGTGAGGCAAAATATGAGAATCCATCTCTCACCTTTGAGACAATATACTGCAATTCTGCTTAAAACTGCAGGTAAAACCCAGTGTTGTTTCAGGCAGATTAATCAGCCTTTCCAGCAGGCAGATCTACTGGGTCAGTCCTACAGAGCAAGAGGGACTCATGCTGAGTTGCCCAACTTGGACTTCTTTGTTTTAATAAGCTCATACTGATGCAAACAGCAATTTTTATTGCTCAATGCTCACAAAGATGCAGCTAAATTATTAATGTGCATTCCTGAGATGATGTGGAGCACTCAATGTGAGTATTGATCATCTCCAAGGGTATCCAACTTGGCATTTTTGAGGCCAAGGTCAACTAAAGGCAGGTCATGGGTAAGCTTATCGTGGCACCTACTTTATTAACTCTTACTGTGAGAACTTTCAACAGTTCTTTAAAAGATGTGAAGTGTGTTAAATGAGACACTTTGATTTCATCACTACTGCAGTTCCTTTAGGTCGTGTATTTAACTGCACAGTTTGACTTCTGGGAGCAGATGTATGGTTTGTTGATTATCAGAGTGAGCAGAATCCAGGAGACAGGACTAAAATGATCCTTCTAGAATACTACGTATTGTAAGTGACACCATCAACTGGACAGACTAAGACCCCAGTTTCAGGGTGGAAATCAAGAAGCACAAGGCAGTACATACTAAGTACATTTTTACTGCTGCTACCCTCACCTTGGAACAAGTCATCACCTGTGCCTTTATTTACACAGCCTCTACTCCAGGGCTATCACAGCATATTTGCAAAGATGTCCAGGGCTTTGCAAAATTCTTGTACCTGGTGAGGACAAATATAATGCCTCTCCATGCTATTCCCTTACAAATATATCTCAAGTCATTAAAATAATGCACTTTTTCTCTCTGCTTCAGTAAACTTGACAGTAATTTGTGGTGAGGTGAGATTCACTGAATCAGCCAAGTTGAGACTCCAGAATTCTTACCCTGTTTTGCTTAATGATACAACATCTACAGGCTTTAGTTTTCTCTTGTGATTAGTTTTACTGACACAGTATTTATATTCTGGCATACAAACTGCCTTAGAGGATTCTCACCATCTGCTGGCTTATTCACACGTGGAACTCTGCTTTCAGTTGTACTGCATGATGTTCTAATACCCTCATGTAGAAGGAAAGATGAGCCTAACGTTGTCAAGACAATTTCATAGATCACAGAATTATTTAGGTTGAAAAAGACCTTTAAGATCACCAGGTCTAGCTATAAATATAACACTGTCAAGTCCACCACTAAGCTATGGCCCTAGGTGCCACATCATTCCAATAGCTCCAGAGATGGTGACTCCACCACTCCCCTGGGCTGCCTGTTCACCCTTTCAGAGAAGAAATATTTCCTAATATCTAAACCTCCCCTGGTACAGCTCCAGGCCAATTCCTCTCATCCTATTAATAGATCTCTTAACCATACAAAGGGATTTTCATTGTATTCCTATAGCTTCCCTTCTTTACCTTACCTAAAGGGGATATCAGGTTTATCTTAACATGAGTTATTCCTTTAATTTTCATCACCCAAAAACATAAGAAATAAAGCATGTAAGTGGTTTCATCTACAACTATTGCAGCTGTACACATTCAATATCAGATATATTTTTGGTTTCACCTATTCATCCCATAACTGAAAATAGCAAAACCTATGTCAGATTCACTTAACCAGCAACTCAATTCATTGCTATTTAAGCATATATTTGTTTATACTTATACATTTACCAGGGAATTTGCATTTGCCACATGCTGACTATTCCTATTAGTTCCACTAAAGAAAAAACAACCAACCT